>PVHX01015689.1:5768-45844 GCA_004024805.1 Geosciurus inauris
GTACCACAGTTTCTTTATCCATTCATCTATTGAAGGGCATCTGGGTTGCTTCCACAGTTTTGCAATTGTGAATTGTGCTGCTATAAACATTGAGGTGACTGCTTTACTGTAGTGTGCTGTTTTTAAATCTTTAGGGTATAGGCCAAGGAGTGGGATAGCTGGATCAAATGGTGGTTCCATTCCAAGTTTTTTAAGAAATCTCCATACTGCTTTCCAGATTGGTTGCACCAATTTGCAGTCCCACCAGCAATGTTTAAGTGTACCTTTTTGACCACATCCTCGCCAGCACCTTTTGTTGCTGGTATTTTGGATAGCTGCCATTCTGACTGGAGTGAGATGAAATCTGAGCGTAGTTTTGATTTGCATTTCTCTAATGGCTAGAGATGTTGAACATTTCTTCATATATATGTTTATTGATTGTATATCTTCATCTGAGAGGTTTCTATTCAGCTCCTTAGCCCATTTATTGATTAGGTTGTTTGTTTTTTTGGTGTTAAGTTTTTTGAGTTCTTTATATATCCTGGAGATCAGTGCTCAATCTGATGTGCGTGTGGCAAAAATTTGCTCCCAGAATGTAGGCTCTCTGTTTACCTCATTGATAGTTTCTTTTGCTGAGAAGCTTTTAGTTTAAGTCCATCCCACTTATTGATTCTTGCTTTTATTTCTTGTGCGATAGGAGTCTTGTTAAGGAATTTGGGGCCTAATCCAATGTGATGAAGATTTGGGCCTACTTTCTCCTCAATTAGACACAGGGTCTCTGGTCTAATTCCTAGGTCTTTGATCCACTTTGAGTTGAGTTTCGTGCATGGTGAGAGGTAGGAGTTTAGTTTCATTTTACTGCATATGGATTTCCAATTTTCCCAGCACCATTTGTTGAAAAGGCTATTTTTTCTCCAATGAATATTTTTGGCACCTTTGTCTAGTATGAGATAGCTGTATTTATGTGCATTACTCTCTGTGTCTTCCATTCTGTACCATTGGTCTACATGTCTATTTTGGTGCCAGTACCATGCCGTTTTTGTTACTATTGCTTTGTAGTAAAGTTTAAGGTCTGGTATTGTGATGCCTCCTGCTTCATTCTTCTTGCTCAGGATAGCTTTGGCTATTCTGAGTCTCTTATTTTTACAAATGAATGTAATGATTGCTTTTTCTATTTCTGTAAGAAAGGCCTTTGGGATTTTAATTGGGATTGCATTGAATCTGTGTAGTGCTTTGGTAGTATGAACATTTTAATAATATTGATTCTGCCTATCCAGGAACATGGGAGGTCTTTCCATCTTCTAAGATCTTCTTCAATTTCTTTCTTTAGTGTCTTGTAATTTTCATTGTAGAGGTCTTTCACCACTCTTGTTAGATTGATTCCCAAGTATTTTATTTTGTTGGAGGCTATTGCGAATGGAGTAGTTTTTCTAATTTCTCTTTCTGAGGACTCATTGCTGATGTATAGAAATGCATTTGATTTATGGATATTGATTTTATATCCTGCACCTTTGCTGAATTGATTTATCAGTTCAAGAAGTTTTCTGATGGAACTTTTTGGATCCTCTAAGTATAGAATCATGTCGTCTGCAAATAATGATGGTTTGAGTTCTTCTTTTCCTATTCATATCCCTTTACTTTCCTTCATCTGATTGCTCTGGCTAGAGTTTCAAGGACTATATTGAATAAAAGTGGTGAGAGAGGGCATCCCTGTCTTGTTCCCGTTTTTAGAGGGAATGCTTCCAATTTTTCTCCATTTAGGATGATGTTGGCCTTAGGCTTAGCATATATTGCTTTAACCATGTTGAGGTATGTTCCAACTATCCCTAGTTTCTCTAGTGTTTTGAACATGAAAAGGTGCTGTATTTTGTCAAATGCTTTCTCTGCATCAATTGATAGAATCATGTGGATTCCATCCATCAACAAGCAAATAAACATTTTTCTGAGCAGCTCATGGATCCTTCTCCAAAATAGATCATATGCCATGCCATAAAGCAAGTCTTAGTAAATAAGACTTGATGGATTATGTGTATTGACTTCCGTGTGTTGAACCAACCTTGCATCCCTGGAATGAACCCCACTTGATCATGGTACACTATTTTTTTAATATGCTTTTGTATGTGATTTGCCAAAATTTTATTGAGAATTTTTGCATCTATGTTCATCAGGGATATTGGTCTGAAATTTTCCTTTTTTGATGTGTCTCTGTCTAGTTTTGGAATCAAGGTGATACTAGCCTCATAGAATGAGTTTGGAAGGGTTCCTTCCCTTTCTGTTTCGTGGAATAATTTGAGGAGTATTGGGGTTAGTTCTTTGTAGGTCTTGTAGAACTCGGCTGAGAATCCATCTGGTCCAGGGCTTTTCTTGGATGGAAGGCTCTTGATGGCCTCTTCTATTTCCTTGCATGTAATTAATCTGTTTAAGTTATGAATGTTCTCCTGGTTCAGTTTGGGTAGGTTGTATGTGTCTAGGAATTTGTCGGTGTCTTCAGGGTTTTCTAATTTACTGGAATATAAGTTTTCAAAATAGTTTTGGATCATCCTCTGTATTTCAGCAGGGTGTGTCGTGATATTTCCTTTTTCATCACAAATTTTGGTAATTTGGGTGTTCTCTCTCCTTTTAGTTAGAGTGGCTAAGGATTTGTCAATTTTGTTTATTTTTTCAAAGAACCAGCTTTTGTTTTATCTATTTTTTCAATTGTTTCTTGTGTTTCAATTTCATTGATTTCAGCTCTGATTCTAATTATTTCCTGTATTCTACTTCTTTTGGTGTTACTTTGTTCTTCTTTTTCTAGGGCTTTGAGTCATAGTGTCAAGTCATTGATATGTTGACTTTTACATCTTTGAATATGTGAGCTTAATGCAATGAACTTTCCTCTTAGCACTGCCTTCATAGTGTCCCAGGGATTTTGGTATATTGTATCAGAGTTCTCCTTTACCTCCAAGAATTTTTTTTATCTCTTCCCTGATGTCTCCTGTTACCCATGCATTGTTCAATAGCAAATTATTAAGTCTCCAGGTGTTGTAGTGGCTTCTTTTTTTTAAACTGTCATTAATTTCTAGTTTCAGTCCATTATGGTTGGATAGAATGCAGGGTAGTATCTCTATTTTTTTGTATTTACTAAGACTTACTTTATGGCATAGCATATGATCTGTTTTGGAGAAGGATCCATGAGCTGCTGGAAAAAACATGTATTTGCTTGTTAATGGATGGAATATCCTATATATATCCGTTAAGTCTAGACCATTGATTGTTCTATTAAGTCTTGTAGATTCTTTGTTTAGTTTTTGTTTGGAAGATCTGTCCAGTGGTGAGAGAGTTGTGTTAAAGCCACCCAATAGATCCCAATGTTGGGATCTATTTGGTTCTTGAATTTGAGAAGGGTTTGTTTGATGAAAATGGCTGCCCCATTGTTTGAGGCATAGATATTTAAGATTGTTATGTCTTGTTGATGTATGATTCCCTTGAGCAGTATGAAATGACCTTCTTTATCCCTTTTCACTAACTTTGGTTTGAAGTCTACTTTATCTGAAATGAGGATGGAAACTCCTGCTTGTTTATGCAGTCCATGTGAGTGATAAATTTTTTTCTATCCTTTCACCTTCAATCTGTGTGTATCTCTTTCTATGAGATGAGTCTCTTGGAAGCAGCATATTGTTGGGTCTTTTTTTAAATCCAGTTTGCCAGTCTGTGTCTTTTAATTGCTGAGTTTAGACCATTGACATTCAATGTTATTATGGAGACATGGTTTGTATTTCCAGACATTTTGGTTTATTCTTCAGTTTTTAACTTGACTGGGTTTCTCCTTTGATTGGCCTTTAATGCAGCTCCTCCCTCTGCAAGTTTTCATTATTGTTTTTTATTTCCTCCTCATGGAATATTTTACCAAGAATGTTTTGTAGTGCCAGCTTTCTTGCTGTGAATTCTTTTAATTTTTGTTTATCTTGGAAGGTTTTTATTTCATCTTCAAACCTAAAGCTTAATTTTGCTGGATATAAGATTCTTGGTTGGCATCTGCTGCCTTTTAGCGCTTGGTATATGCTTTGCCATGATCTTCTTGCTCTTAGGGTCTGGGTTGAGAAGTCTGCAGTGATCCTAAGTGGCTTCCCCCTATATGTAATCTGATTCCTTTCTCTTGTGGCTTTTAAGATTCTCTCCTTGTTCTGAATGTTAGGCATTTTCATTATGATGTGTCTTGGTGTAGGTCTGTTGTGATTTTGAATATTTGGTGTCCTGTAAGCCTCTTGAATTTGATTATCCAATTCATTCTTCATATTTGGAGAGTTTTCTGGTATTATTTCATTGAATAGATCACTCATTCCTTTGGTTTGGAGTTCTATGCCTTCTTCTATCCCAATAATTCTTAAGTTTGGTCTTTTAATGTTATACCAAAGCTCTTGGATATTCTGTTCATGGCTTCTTACCGTCTTCACCCTGTGGTTAACTCTATTCTCAAGGTTAAATATTTTGTCTTCAGTATCTGAGGTTCTGTCTTCTAAGTGGTCTAATCTGTTGGTGATGCTTTCCATTGAGTTTTTAATTTGGTTTATTGTTTCTTTCATTTCAAGGATTTCTGTCTGGTTCCTTTTCAGGGTCTCTATCTCCTTATTGAAGTGATCCTTTACCTCCTGTATTTGCCTATGTGTCTCTTTATTGAAATGGTCTTTTGCTGACTGGGCTTGCTCTCTTATATCATTTTTTATGTCACAGAGCATTTTAATTATGTACATCCTGAATTCTTGTTCTGTCATTTCTTCTGCTGCACTGACCATGGATTCTAGTAGTGTGTTCTCTTGTTTTGTTTGAGTTACTTTCTTTCC
Organism: Geosciurus inauris; assembly: GCA_004024805.1. Classification (NCBI taxonomy): domain Eukaryota; kingdom Metazoa; phylum Chordata; class Mammalia; order Rodentia; family Sciuridae; genus Geosciurus; species Geosciurus inauris. Next base: position 10,568 of record PVHX01015689.1, read on the forward strand.
TTGTTTTTCATGGTGATTGTGTGTCTTTTCTTCTAGCTCTGCTGATTCAAGTTGTTACATTTTTTACTCCTATACAGATATAATTTCCCTGCAGGGTTTCAACACCTTTCTTTTAAAGGGGAGACCAAAATTGATTGATCTCAATACAAGCAATATATAGTTTCAAACCAAGTAGTTCCTAATAGCTCCCAAATACATTTACAGTTTAGTCACGATATACAATAATTATGGGTTCCTTTACAATATATTATATAAACAATATGTTCACACAAGGGTCTATAATTTCTGTTGGTGGGCTAGGGAAACTTGAGGGTGGGGTGTAGGATAGATTGTTGGGGTAGTAGGAAGTGAGGATATGGTTATTAGGTCTTAGAAGCATGAAAAAGGAATCCAAGAGAAGTTGGCTATTACTAGACAGAGCGACTGAGAGTTGGGGAAGACCAGTAAGGAGGAAGAAAAGGGAGTACAGCGAGGAGAGAAGATAGCAAGAAAAATAAAACCCATGCAAGTGGGAGTTATAAAACTATATAATACCACTCTAGTATACAGTTCAGAAATCCCAATCTTCCCTGTCCCACTGTGTAACAAATACTTGGTTTCACAACTGTTGGGGATTAGAGGGTAGGAAAAAAGCGAGAGAGAAAAGAGGGAAGGAGAAAGAAAGAAGGGAAAGAAGAAAAGAGCTGTGAAATAAAACAAAAAATCAAACATTAGAAATATTAGGAGAAAAAGATTAAAGATAAAATAAACAATAAGAATAAAAAAAGTTTAAAAAAAAGTCTCAATGTAAATAAACAGGTATGGTTGCTTTCACCTCTAGTAGGTGGTGTTGTCCATTGGTTGCTGGGCTTTCCTTGCTGGTGTCCTGGGTGTGGGTTTTACAACAGAGTGTAACTCTGGGTCGGGCCACTGGTGAAATCGCTGTCTTTTCACGGTGTTCTTATTGAGTTCATTTTGCTCCCAGGTGCTGTCCCACATCCCCTTGTGTAGAAGCAGGCCCTGCCTGGGGTGGGGCCCTGGGCTGGGGCTCCAAACCACCCACAGCGGTGCTGCTGGCAGCTGCGCTCTGCTGCGGTTTGCTGCTGAAGTCACGCTGTTTGTGGCAATTGCTGCTGCCTGGTTGTCCTGCGTACACGCGCGAGTGGATTTCCTGTGGGGATAGCTGTAGGATGATGTCCAGAAGCCGGCTGGGAGATGGTAATTCCACAACTTCAATCACCGATTCTGGAGAGACTGACTGCAGTGTCAGTCTAGGTCGCCATCTTAGAACCGCGCCCATTTTGACAATATTAATTCTGCCTATCCAAGAGCATGGGAGATCTTTTCATCTTCTAAGGTCTCCTTTAATTTCTTTCTTTAGTGTCCTGTAGTTTTCATTGTAGATGTCTTTCACCTCTTTTGTTAATTGATTCCCAAATATTTTATTTTTTGATGCTATTGTAAATGGTGTAGTTTTCCTAATTTCTCTTTCAGAGGATTCATCACTGATGTACAGAAATGTGTTTATTTGACTTAGGGATGTTGATTTTATATTCTACTACTTTGCTGAATTCATTTATTAGTTCTAAAAGTTTTCTAATAGAATTTTTTGGATCCTCTAAGTATAGAATCATGTCAGAAAACAGTGATAGTTTGAGTTCTTCTTTTCTTATTTCTATCCCTTTAGTTCCTTTCATCTGTCTAATTTCTCTGGCTAGATTATCATGGACGATGTTGAATAGAAGTGGTGAAAGAGGGCATCCCTGTCTTGTTCCAGTTCTTAGAGGGAATGTTTTCAATTTTTCTCCATTTAGAATGATGTTGGCCTTGGGCTTAGCCTAGATAGCTTTTATAATGTTGAGGTATGTTCCTACTACCCCTAGTTTTTCTAGTGTTTTGAACATGAAAGGGTGCTGTATTTTATGAAATGCTTTTTCTGCACCCGTTGAGATGATCATATGGTTCTTGTCTTTAAGTCTATTGATGTGATGAATTACATTTATTGATTTCTGTATGTTGAACCAACATTGCATCTCTGGGATGAACCTCACTTGATCATGGTGCTCTATCTTTTTAATATGTTTTTATATGCAATTTTCCCAAATTTTATTGAGAATTTTTGCATCAATGTTCATCAGGGATATTGGTTTGAAGTTTTCTTTCCTTGATATGTCTCGTCTGGTTTTGGAATCAGGGTGATACTATCCTCATAGAATGAGTTTGAAAAGGTTCCCTCATTTTCTATTTCATATAATAATTTGAGGAATATTAGTTTTGGTATTAGTTCTTCTTTGAAGATCTTGTAGAACTTGGCTGAGAATCCATCTGGTTCTTGCCTTTTCTTTGTTGGTAGGCTTTTGATGATGTCTTCTATTTCACTGCTTGAATTTGATGTGTTTAAATTATGTATGTCCTCCTCATTCAGTTTGGGTAGATCATATGTCTCTAGAAATTTATTGATGTCTTTGAGATTTTCTATTTTATTGGAGTATAAAATTTCAAAGTAGTTCCTAATTATCTTCTATATTTCAATAGTGTCTGTCATGATATTTCTTTTTTCATCACAAATTTTAGTAATTTGTGTTTTCTCTCCCCTTCCCTTTATTAGTGTGGCTAAGTGTTTATTAATTTTATTTATCTTTTCCAAGAGCCAACTTTTTGTTTTGTCAAATTTTTCAATTGTTTCTTTTGTTTCAATTTCATTGATTTTAATTCTGATTTTAATAATTTGCTCTCTTTGGTATTAATTTCTTCTTATTTTTCTAGGGCTTTGAGATGTAAAGTTAGGTCATTTATTTGTTGACTTTTTATTCTTTTAATGAATGAGCTCAATGCAGTGAACTTTTCACTTAGCTTCATAGTGTCCCAGAGATTTTGATATGTTGTGTTGGTGTTCTCATTTACCTCTAAAAATTTTTTTTTAATCTCCTGCCTGATGTCTTCTGCTATCCATTGATCATTCAATAGCATATTATTTAATCTCCAGGTGTTCAAGTAGCTTCTATTTTTTATTTTATCATTGATTTCTAATTTGATTTCATTATGATCTGATAGAATGAAAGGTAGTATCTCTATTTTTTAATCTGTGCTAAGAATTGCCTTGTGGCATAAAATATGGTCTGTTTTAGAGAAGGATCCATGTGCTGCTGATAAGAAAGTATATTTGCTCATTGATGGATGAAGTATTCTATATATGTCTGTTAAGTCTAAATTATTTATTGTTTTATTGAGTTCTATGGTTTCTGTGTTTAGTTTTTGTTTGTAAGATCTATCTAGTGGTGAGAGAGGTATATTAAAGTCACCAGTATTATTGTGTTGTGGTCTATTTGATTCTCAAAATTGGGAAGGGTTTGTTTGATGTATGTAGACACTCCATTGTTTGGAGCATAGATATTTACAATTGTTATGTCTTGTTGATGTATGATTACCTTAAGCAGTATGAAATGTCCTTATTTACCCATTTTCACTAACTTTGGCTTGAAGTCCACTTTATCTGATCTGATGGTGGAAACTCCTACTTGTTTATGTGGTCCATGTGAGTGGTATATTTTTTCCCAACCTTTCACTTCAGTCTGTGGACATCTTTTCCTTTGAGATGTGTGTCTTGAAGGCCACATATTGTTGGGTCTTTTAAAAAAAATCCAATATGTCAGTATATCTCTTTCAATTTTAGGCCATTAACATTCAGGGTTATTATTGAGACATGATATGTATTCCTAGTCATTTTGGTTTATTTTTGGTTTTGACTTGACTTGGTTTCTCCTTTGCTTGGCTTTTCCTTTAGTTTGGTTCCTCCCTTTTCAGATTTTTATTTTTGTTTTTCATTTCCTCCTCATGGAATATTTTGCTGAGGATGTCCTGTAGTGTAGGTTTTCTAGTTGTAAATTCTTTTAGCTTTTGTTTATCATGGAAGTATTTTATTTTGTCATCAAATCTCATTCTAAATTTTTCTGGATATAAGATTCTTGGTTGGCATCCATTTTCTTTCAGAACTTGGTATATGTTGTTCTAGGACCTCCTAGCTTTGAGGGTCTTGGTTGAGAAAATTGTTGAGATCTGAATTGGCTTCTCCCTATATGTAATCTGATACTTTTCTCTTGTTGTCTTTAAAATTCTATCTTTATTCTATATGCTAGGCTTTTATTATAATGTGCCTTGGTGTGGATGTGTTGTAGTTTTGTACATTTGGTGTTCTGTAAGCCTCTTGTATTTGATTTTCTATTTCATTCTTCAGGTTGGGAAATTTTCTAATATTATTTCATTAAAAAGTTTGTTCATTCCTTTGATTTGTGTCTCTGTGCCTTCCTCTATTCTGATAATTCTTAAGTTTGGTCTTTTCATGTAATCCCATAATTCTTGGATGTTCTGTTCGTAGTTTCTTACCATTGTCACTGTGTGATCAACTTTATTTTCAAGATTATATATTTTGTCTTCTTTGCCTGAGGTGCTTCCAAGTGATCTAGTCTGTTGGTGATGCTTTCTATTGAATTTTTAATTTGGTTTATTGTTTCATTCTATTCAAGGATTTCTGTTTGGTCTTTTTTCTTTTTTCCCAGAATCTCTGTATCTTTATTGAAGTAATCTTACTTCCTGCATTTGCTTTCTCATCTTGTTATTGAAATGATCTTTTGATACCTGTGTTTGCTCTTATATCTTACTTCACAGATCATTTTAATTAAGTACATTCTGAACTCCTTCTCTGACATTTCTTCTACTATGCTGTCAATGGATGCTATTATTGTAGCATCTTGGTTTGTTTGGGGTGCTTTTTTCCCTTATTTTTTCACATTGTTCATGTGTCTTCCCCTCTAGCAGTGTGTGGATCTGAGGTATTATAGTTTCTACCCTATAGACTTCTAGTGTCCCTCCAGGTTTCCACTACCTTGCTTTTAAGGGGGAGATCAATATTAACAGTATCCAATGCAAACAATATGCAGCCTTAAAACAAATACCTCCTATTAAGACATTTACAGTTTTGTCACAATAAATAGAAATGATGTATTCAATTATTACTTACAATATAAACAGTAGATTTGCACAATGTACAATTTCTAATGGTGGATAAAGAAATAATGGGGGTGTCAGATGAGATGTTAATGAAGTAGGAGGTGATAATATACAGGTATTAGATCATAGGAAGCATGAAAAATAAATCAAAAGAAGTTGGCTGTTAGCAGGAGAAAAGAGATAGATAGATACTCCAGGGAGACAGATAAGAGGGAGGAAAATAGAGTGGAAAAAAAAATCTAAAAAGAAAAAGAAAAAAATGTAAAAATAAAAGAATATACAACAAAATTGCACTATTCAGACATCTCAGTCCTCAGTAGGCTGATGCATGAGAAGTACTTGGTTTCACATATGTTGGGGATGTGAAGGTAGGAAAAAGAAAGAAAATATAATCTTGAAGGAAAATTGAATGATTGCTTCCGTTGGATTTCAATATCTTCCCTGCTTTCCTTCCTATCTCTTAGGTGGGGTTGTTTGGAATTTGCTGGTACTCTACCATCAGGATAGTGAAGGCTACTAGGGTGGGCAGGTTAGTCTTGGGGGTGGAATTCCTGGAGGTGGGGTATGGTAATTGCTGGGCCCTGTTGGAAGACTGCACCCTACGAATCTCCTTTGGGGTACACTCATGCGAACCTGGTCTTAGCCCCTTACATTGCCAGCAGACCTCACAAGTCCTGGTCTCTAATTTAGTCTTTAAACTGTATCTCTTTTATCCCCACCCTTTTGAATTCCCAATATGGAACCTCTCTCTCTGGAGGTCCTGAAGGCTGAGTACTGGGACCTGTGTGCTTGTTGTGGAAAGCTGTTCTGTATCAGGCAGATCAGGACCTGTTGTTGAGAGTTGCAGGCTGGCCATGTATCTGGAAGTGCTGGGCTGGGTTGGTGGCTGGGGGATTGGGGTTTGAGAGCCAGAGAGCCCTGTTGATTGCCAAACTGGTAGGGGACCTGGTGATTAGTGGATGCCGGACTGGGGAGAGAGTCAGGGACTGGGCTGGTGTCGGGTCTCAGCAAGTTCCACCTGAGTTGGCCTTGGGAACCCAGGTAGTGCTGGGCTGGTTGGCTGTGTGAACCATGATCAAGATGCTCTCATACTGTCTTCCAACCTACTGACCTTGTACAAGGCTCTCTCCTGCCTCTGCAGCAAGATGATGGCTATTAGTACACCTAACAGGGAGACCTCAGGTGTAAACAAGCCTACAGGGACCTTGGTGATGGTCTACCAGGCCCTTGCTATTGTTCCTAGATGGAAGCAGTCACGTCCCTAGTTGGTGGTGGCATCAGCAGCTAACCTGTAGGTACCTTGTTGTCAGGCTTCCAGGTCCCAGGCGGTGTCCCAAGATGGAAGCTGCCCCAACTAAAGATGGTGATGGCAGTAGTGGAGGTAACCCAGGATGGAGATGGAGGTGTCCCAAGATGGAGGCAACTGCTTTCGGAGATGGGGAAGTGAGAGTAGGCTGCGCAGTGATGTTGGATGGGCTGTTCAGAGATGCAGCACTGTAGTGTGTGGTGTTGCAGTGGGCAGCTGCCTCCAGGCCCTATCTGGTGTCTCAAGGTAGAGGCTATCACATCAAGGGGGCTATGGCAGCAGCTGCAGTGTCCCAAGATGGAGGCGGCTGGGGGAGCCCAGCATTGGTAGATGGAGAGCCTGGTATAGGAGGTCCATGGGCACAGGGGTGGGAGTCCCAAAAGTTTTCAATTATACTGATCGATAATATGTGCTTACAATTGATAATACAGGCTTATAATTTCTACCCATTGGTTTTAGGACTCCCACCTTAGGCTGCATAAAAGGAAATTTTTATCCCTTATTTACTTCTATATGGGAGCTCAGTAGCCTCTGAAAAAGCCACTATCCAATTTTCCTTAGTTTCTTCTACTTTTCAGGCCAGTGTCCTCAGTTCTCCTTTGTATTTCCTTATATGATTTCTTGCTGAACTACACTCCCTTATTCACTGGGTATATGTTCCAAGACCTTCATTAAATGACTGAAGCCACAGATAGTACCAAACTATACACAAACACTGTGATGCTGGACAAAGGGATGATCCATGTCCCAGGTGGATCAGAGCAGGATGGTATGAGATTTCATGATACCACTCAGAATGGTACTCCATTTATAATCCATGATTTATTTCTGGAATTTTGTTTAATATTTTCAGACCATGGTTGACCCTGGGTAACTTAAACATTGGGAAGTGAAACTGTAGGTAAGGGAGGTCTACTGAAAGATACGCTGCATATATTTCATCTTGTTATCATCATCCTTTAGTCCTCAGGAATAAAGTAAATACTGTAGGGAAGAACCAGTTAGTGCCCTGTGGGAGATAGCTGGCTTCCTCATTTGAGAGACTGAATACTTCTCCTAACTTTATAACCTGTAGTTTTTGGCTTTATATAGTGGATGCTGATTGAGACACATCTTTCCTATCCTACCCTTTTATGATCTTAGTAATTTTATATGATAAAATTTTGCCCATTATCTCTGTTCATTTCTCTGCTTTGAGAATTTGCTTCTTCTGTCCAAAATTATATTTATTCTTTTCAGTTTGTTTTATCTACAGATTAGATCAGTCTGACATTAATGCTTTCCTGCAAATCATTAACCAAAATGTTAAAACTAAAAAGCTGTAATAGCACTTTTTTCATTTATATTAATTTAAAATATAAGAACATGGTCATGTTGTGGAGTTTCTGTAGCCAATAGTTTTTATTCTCTTCTTTATGAAATTATATTAGAATTGTGCTAATAATTTTATTGATTTATGTATTTTTTCATAACTACTCATTGCAAAATATCAAAATGCTAATCATTCATTAGGTATTATAATTTAAATATTTTAACTCTAAAAATGAAATGAAAATGAGGAAGTCCAATATTAATTAACAAGGATTTCGAGGGGAATAATAGTTTGAAATTCAAAATTTTAAAATAAGAATACTGAGCAAAATTTACAGTATCTTTACCAGGCTGTCAACCTTTGCATTGAAATTTGAATGTGTGAATAATGTTGATGGATTGTCTGATAAGCAAATTAATAATTACTTGAGTTTATCAAGTAATTTAGGTGGAGAGAGATTAGTGAAAAATCTAATGACAATTATGTGTGCAATCTGGACCAAATGGATGCTGAGAGACACAGACTGTGATTCTTTTTGGTTTTTGATTTTCTTTGAAATAGAATGAAAATTTTTAGCCTAAGAGGCCCAAGAAGTAATCTGACTTGTTAACGATGTTTTAATATGTTTCGTTAGGGAAGCAATGTGATCTGATTCAGTTATTACTACTATGTTACAAACTGAACTAGTGTCTAATAACTTAAGCTGACCCTATGTTTTGATAGGTGGATAGCTTTATCTTTTTATGTCCCATTTGTAGCTACACTTTCTGAAAGCTTTGTCTACATTTCTGTCTCTGGTTTATTTACCACAGTCCAGTTTCTGTCCCACTTCTCTGCTCCTGAAAGCATCCTTCCTAAGTCCAATGATGGTTCTCAATCTTTATCTTTCTATTTTCATCTTTTTTGATTTTTTAGCACCAGGGATTGAACCCAGGGACACTTAACCACTTAGCCACATCCTCAGCCCTTTTTAAAAATTTTTTATTTTGAGGTCCTAAATTGCTTAGGGTCTCGCTAAGCTGCTGAGACTGGCTTGGAACTTGAGATCCCCCTGCCTCAGCCTCCAGAGCAGTCAGTCTTTATCTTTCTTGATCTCTTGACAGCATCATCTACATCCCTCTTCTGGAATTTTTTTTAAATTATTTTTTAGTTGTAGGTGGACACAATATCTTTATTTTTATGTGGTGCTGAGGATTGAACACAGTGCCTCCCGCATGCTAGGCGAGCATGCTACCACTGCGCCATAACCCCAGCCCCCCTCTTCTGGAATTTTGAGAAATATTATCCTCCATAACATTGCATGCTCTTAGTGTTCCCACTGAGAGGGAAATCCCACATCCTTTTTCCTTTTATCCCTAAAATGTTGATATACCCCAGGGCATCCGTTCAGGTCCATCATTTTCCTTACTCTGTGTGTTTTCCTCAGACAATCTCATTCACTCCCCTACCATGGCTTTCAACTATATATTGATGATTCCCATATCCAAACATGGATCTGCTACTCAGATCTCTCCTGAGTATTAAATTTGCATTTTCACCTGAAGCAGAGTCACTTTAAAATTAAAAGCAACTTCCTGTTACCTGCATTTCTGTATCCCAAACTTCTTCATACTGAGAATAAAAAGTTCCTCATGCTGAGGAAAGAGTTAAAAGAGTTAAAGAAGTTAAACCAACATATTCTCTAGCTAAGCACAGCCTCACTAAATCTACATACGTATATCAATCTGTTTCTCCCTAGTTTAATCAAAATGCATAAAATTCATTTTTCCATTTTCCATTGTTTGCTCATTTCTTATGTGGGTGGATAACTGAATCCAGCCAGCTGAGATCCAGGCAGCTTCCCTGGTTTCTGTGTTGCTTACACACCCGTTGCCTGACATATCTGTTGAGATGTTGAATAAGTAACTCAATTGAATTTGTCATTTTCCTAGTCTGTTTTCTGTTGTCATAGCAAAGTTTCTGAGAATGAGTTTATTAACTTTCCTTTGCTCTGTTAAATATCTTTGATAAATCGACTTAAAAAGAGGAAAGTTTCATTTTGGCTCATGGTTTCAGAGGTCTCAGTCCACGGTCATTTGGTCTTATTGCTCTGGACCTGTGACAGCACAGTATGTCCTGGCAGAATAGTGCATTGTGGCAGGAGCGTGCGGCAGGGTAGGCCTGTTTACCACATGGCTGGAAAGCAAAGGGCCAGAAGGGCCTGGGGTCTCAATATGCCTTTCAAGGGCATCTCCCTCTCCTGTGATCTAGCTTCCTTCCACTAGTCCCCACTCTCTAAAGGTTCCACTACTTCCCAATTAGACCACAGGCAAGAACATGGCTCCAGCATCTTGTGGCATCATAACATGGGTCATAATATGGCAGATAGCATCATATGATGAGAAAGACCAAGAGAGCTAGGTCTTTGAAAGAGCTAGGTCTTAGAAAGACCAAGAGCAAGTCTGTCTTCCTCTTTGGATAAAGCCATCAATGCCATCATGGCAGCCCCTCCTGACTTATCAAATCAGAATTATCTCCCAGAGACCCTACTTCCAAATATTGTTAATCTATGACTTTGTGGATTAAATTTCCAATATGCAAAATTTGGAGAAAACAGTTGAATCATGGCAGTTGTCTTCCTCAGCAAATTCCAATTTTTACCCCCAGCCCATGATAGTAAATGGACCCAATGTCTACAAAGTCAGCCAAATTTAAGTGTGAAGGTTATTTTTGACTTCTCCCTACCCTGTAATCCCACAGAATCTATTCAACCTTCATGTTACGTTGAGACTAACTTTCTAACTTCCTGGGGATCTGTCTGATTTTCCATTTTTACCACCACAGTTCAAAGCCATTATCATCTTGAGAGTAGATTATTAGAACAATCACCTTACTAGCTTCCCTATCTCTCATTTAAAGCCTCCAATCTATTTTCCATATTGACACCAGAATGATCTTTCTAAAACAATTAGTTAAAAAAAAACCTTTAAATGTTTTCCCTTTGGCCTCAAAATATTCATAAAGCCCTGTGTGAGCTATTTCCTGCTTACTTTTCTCATGAATTCCATCTTGTATTTTATGTCTGAAATGGCCAGAGTTTCTTGTGGCTTCTTGAATGTGCCTACACTATTATCCCCTCCTCCTTCCCCTACTCCTGATAGGGAAGCAGCATCTGGTCATCAGCTCAGCCCAGTTTCCTACTGGGAATTTGTCTGTCTATTAGAATAGTAGGTAGCAAGCAAGAGAAACTGAAGCTGGCTCTTTATACTAAGAAGAATTTTTTTTTTTTTTTGGTACTGGGGGTTGAACTCAGGGGTACTCGACCACTGTGCCACATCCTCAGCCCTATTTTGTGTTTTATGTAGAGACAGAGTCTCACTGAGTCGCTTAGCGCCTCGCCATTGCTGAGGCTGGCTTTGAACTCGCGATTCTCCTGTCTCAGCCTCCCTAAGTGCTGGGATTACAGGCTTGAGCCACCATGCCTGGCAAGAAGAACTTTTTGAAAGACCACAGGGTAGTAGAAAAAAATTAATAAAAAACAAAAAACAAAACAACTTTAGAATTTGGGAGGGTCAGAAATGGGGGCTGCTTCAGAAATCTAAGAGATCAGAACCAATATATTGTCACTTCAAGATTTTGCTGTTGGAAGAATTCCAGCCATTTTTCATCTTGTAACACCCTACTTACACTTAATATTTCTGGGAGAACACCCCTTAATTGTCCTAACTTGGGTAACATGCACTCCATTTTCAGCAATGAAGGCAAGAGTTTCCTAGCTTCAGTGAAATAAGTGTTCTCTTTTGGCAAATGAGGTTCTAGTACTCAAAAAGAGGGAAAAGAATGCTGGGCAGGTGAAAACCAAAAAAACAAAAAAACTCAGCAGATGAGTACCATAGCAGCAGTTCTAAATTCCTTAGATTTGAATTAAGTGACCTGGGTTTTCTTTCCTTTTCATGGTTGGGGATGGCACCCAGGTCCTCTTACGTGCTAGGCAAGTGTTCTACCACTGAGCTGCATCCCCAGCCCACAGGGGCCTTTTCTATATACGTTCATAATGGTAATTTGCATTTTCATTTTTATAGAACTCAAAGGGATTTTTACTTGATTGAAACTCCACTCAGATGGTTAATGTAAGGTCAGATTGGCAGTAAAGACCACGACCCCTAGCTGAGGGGGGATAAGCAAGGCTTTATTGGGGTCTGCTTTTGGGCAAGTTTTGCTGGTCTGCCAGTGAGGGCCAGGGAAGTCCTGCCCAGACTGGGAGAAGCTGCTTTAATGGGTAGGTTGAGGGAGGGGGGGATTCTCATAAAAAGGCATCTCTTCTTGATTGGCTGAGGTCCAATGACAGGTATGGGCCAGTTTCAGAGGTCAGTGTGTTTATTGATGATTGGTTGATGTCAGATTGGTGAGCGGTGGACTGTTTGGCACATGTGGGAAATCTTGGCAGGCACGGGTAACTTCAGATGCCCAGCCCCCCTTTGTCAAGCCTCCATCTTTCAACCCAACAGTTAACTTTGTTAGCACAATGACTGACACTTGGCAGATAATCCATAAGCATTTATTTAATGTAGGACGGAAAGAATAAAGAGACATAAGCAGATGTATGCAAACAAACTCTGAAAAGGCTTTTGAGGCTGACGAGTTTATGTTACATGATTTTAAAAAATGAAATTGGAAGTTGTTTTCTCAAGATTGTCAATGACAATAAGTACTGATCCATATGAACATAATATTAGGCAGAATCTAAACTTCTTGAGGGTAGATGAAGGGCTTTCTATGTATCTCACTGTAATGCTTAGTATAGAATTTACACAAAGAAGTCTCTGAATAGGCCCTTACTAAATTAAAGCTTTTCATGGAAATTTCTTTTGTATTCCAATGGTAATATGTTAATCTTAAGCATACCCAAATGCTTTCTTTTTCCTTTGTGTGTATGTGCAGTTGCAGTTTTTAATACCACTAATGACTTTGAAATGGGACATTGACTCAGAATTAGTGACAATCAAGTGTTAATGGTCCTTGCCTCCGTGGCCTATCAGCAACTCATCTCAGCCGATCATTAGTTCCCAGAAAAGAAGCTGGATCAGGCTTTCCCAAGATGTGGCCTTTTAGAAAAGATCCCTGATTATCACTGGAACCTCTCACTCATCTTTCATTGCTGCTTCTATTTCTGTCTTGGCTTGTGCTTTTGATCGAAGGGAGTAATCTATGCCAGATACTGTGAGTAGGTAAATAAGAGGAATAAAATAAGCAAGAGAAATAGGTTAAAATATTCAACCCAAATTCACATGCACCGTAATAAAATAAAGAAATGTAATTGCCAGAAATGAGTTTAGAGATTTTCTAATTAAACTCCCTCATTTTTCATTTTATAAATTAGGCAACTGAGAACCAGGGAAGCAAAGTGACTTTCCCAAGATCTGTAAAAGAAAAAAATGATATGCACACAACACTCTTTGCTTCTCTAAGCATTTCTGAATCCCTTGTGATATTGGCCCTCCCCTAATAGACTTATATTGAATCAATTTGCAAAAAATTATGAGAATGAGAAATCAATCAAAATTTTATTAGTGCAATAATCACTGGTATACTTTCTACTTCTTGATCTGTAATATTCTGGAGGTTGTCATTTTCAAAAGACAATAGCAGCTGAATGTGGTAGCACATGCTTATAATTCCAGCAACTCAGGAGGCTGAGACAGAGGATCTAGTTCAAGGCTAGCCTGGGCAAATCAGCGAGACCCTGTTTCTAAACAAATAAATAAATAGGGCTGGATATGTTGCTCAGTGGTGCCCTAGGTTCAATCCTGGTACTACAAAAACAAAAATTCAATAAAATAGTAAATAAGGGCCTAGAAAAGACAAAGTTTGGAAGTGACATTGAGATCAACCAATAGGCATTTTCTATGGGGAAGCATTCTGTGAACATAATTATGTTCCACCTAACCAAGGTTCAGCAAGAAATCGATCACAAAGATGCTAAATTCCTTCTTGTTGGGCAGATTTAAGTAATTTTGAGTCTGTTTGCCTTGTGCTGATTGGCGATGTACCATTCCTGGACTTGTTTGCACTCCGCTTCATTCCTTTTTCTTTCCCTCCTCAGTTCTGTATCACAGCAGGAGGTCACTTCTGGGCTGCTTTTTCCAGATTTTCTCATTTGCTGGACAAGGTTTGCTGAATCGGTTCATTTCCATGGGTGAGACTAATTAGTAAATGTTCAGAAATCCTGGTTCAGAAAACCAGTTAACACCATCATTACTGATTAAATAACAGAACTTACAGTTAACTAAATCATGTTAAAAAGCAAAAATAATATATAACTCAGATTTAACATTTTCCAATTATTTACTACTTTTCTCCTTGCTATCGTGGCCCTGGAGTTTATTATATTTATATGGAAGAAATACTTCATGATGATGTGCATCTTTTCCTAATTTTGTAATATTGACAATGCAAGTAATAGCTTGAAATTGGCCACATGGAAATTGGCAAATGCTAGAACTGAGTTTTTTTTTTTTTTTGAGAGTCATTTGTTAACTCTGTTTCCAGCTGTGTTTGGCCAATAGGAGACACCAGAGGAGGTTGGAGGATGGGAGGGAAGTGGTCATGTTTTTTCACTTTGCTTTCTGTAGCCTGGGAACATTTTCCCCCTGGTCTCCTCTAGTTATATCTCAATTGGAGAGGAGGTATTGTACTACTTTTAATACTTGAATGGTTTCCTTTTTCTTGTTTAGGACTTGTCTGATACATACAGCAAAATAACTGAAATTGTTGTTTATTGTTTTCAGTAGCATTTTTGTGATGGAGCTTATAAAATTTAAAATAATATTCTGTATTACAGATGGAAGGCCTTCTCCTTATTTAGAAGAATAATTAGACCCAGAAAGGATAAACAATTTGTCCAAGGACCTGTTATAGTAAGTTGGTAAAAAGCAATACACGCTTCCCCAGCATATCATGAGATGTATGGGTCACACATATTTTGAACTAGAGGTGATATGAACTTTATTAGAATTGCTGAATTCCTCCAGTACATTTTGATATCTGATTTTTGATTTGATAACTCATATGCTGTTTCTTTGATTTATTCTGTTTTGTTTTTTGCTCTTTTGCTTATGGTATGCGGTGGCTAAATGCTATCTTGAATGGAAAACTTGGTAAAATCTTCATGATTTTAAAATATTGAATTGCTTTTTAATGGAAATTGAATTGACAGTCAACTAGTTGATTTTCTGTCTTACAAAAGTAGTTTATTGGGTCTATGGCTGCTGCATTTGGTTTCTATTTATGAAGGCCCATTAGCTTATCATTTCATGTATTGATCAAAATCCACATGAGTCTATGGGACATAGAAGAAGGCAGATGCTAGGGAAGGGTAGTTTCTTCCTTTTTCTTATGGATTTATATAATACAGAAAAAATAGATTTGATTTAGGAAATGACTGAATGGTTTCGTATTTCATCTCATAGGGAAGCACTGATTTTCAAAATCTGCTGAAATGGCTTAGATTATAAACACCATTCATGTAACTTTATATCTTGCAAGTCTCCTTTAGTGCTCTGTTATTAAAATATTATGAAAGAGAAAGAGCACTGATTAAATTTGCCTACATGGATACATTTACATTAATGCATAATGATTAATTATAAGTTAATGTGCTCATTCACAAAAATATTTTAAGGTGGCATAATGATAAGTCTGCATTGATAACCTTGCACAGCCCCTTATTAACATTATCAAAAGCCAGATGTGAGGCGACATTAGCACATTTTGGAGTGGCATGCTGACAAGCCAAGCTGGCTTTCTGTACATGTCATACTCACCTTTGACCACAAGATGCCGCTCAATAATCCATTATGATTTAGGTCTTTTGTTACAAGCCAAATGGCATCTCCATTTATTTTACAGGCTGTCCAATTACATATAAAAACTCATAGTGGGTGGGTTGAGGGAGTGGAGACCCCAACTCTTTTAACCTTGTGTGTGGGAAATTCATGAACAATTCCTTTAAGATCTAACAAATTGAGGCTGAGAATTCAGACACCATAAAATTGTGTACCCTCAATTTCTGTGCTCATGTGTGTACATGTCTACATCGACCTTGCCAGCCATTCAACCTTTTATGTATAGTCAGCAGCATCATCTGCCTAAAGGAAATAATTTCCTGCTGGCCCCTCTTAGCAACATGCAAATCAACCTATTTATGTAACTATTCAAAATGTCAAAGGATTACCTTAAAATGAAAACATGTAATCAGTTTTCTGTGTTTCAGGCAGCAATTAAGTAGTCACAACATGGCAGTTTGTAGATGAAAGCTCTAGAAATAATCATTGGCAAAGGTAGTCACTGGAAGATCATCATTTTATGTCCCAAGCCCTTGTCTTAAATTGGAAAGAACAATCATGGAATTAGAAGATGCTCTATGATAGAGATGGCTGTGGTCCTTAACTTTCTTATCAAATTTGTCCTAGATTCAAATTTATACTTTTTACTTTTTGAGATAACATGGAGGCCAGGTTTCTTCACAGGTACTTTTTCTTTCTTTTAATGAGCAGTGTCTAAACAAAGATCTGTGATTTATTATAGGATAGGATGTAATTGAAAGATTTTCTGGGGAGTGGAAGAGCCAGACTTAGACCAGAAGCAGCTACATTAAAAAATTTCTTTCATGAACATCTTATAGGAAGGTCACGTTGTTCTTTTCTGGTATTACTTTGGCAACAACAGAGCTGACTTGGGGCCCAGATAAAATAGAGTGCAGGGGCAGTGTGATTCCCGGGATGTCAAGAACTAACCCTCAAGATTCAAACTTCTTAGTAGTCACTTTCATTTTAGTATGAGTTGTTTTGAGATACTTTGGTCTCAGCTGGCTGAGCACAGGGTTTTAGGAGATGAAGATTAATGATTAGTGGAAACAAACATGAGGCCCTGGCTGGTGAAAGAGAGATAAGCAATAGAAATTCATGGGAGAATGATCTAAAGTGAGAATACAGAGATCCTTTAGGAAAGTCCCACTAGCCACATTGTTTCACCTGAGATCCCATCCTAGGACTGGATCAAATTGGTGACATGAACAGTTAGTTAAAGCAATAAAAAAATCAATGGGAAAACTTAACACTGCTTTCCCATTTTCGTGTCCATTCTGTCTCCTTGTATCACTGACACATCAGATTTCTTCATTTTCGTTCATTTATTCATTCTTGCAAATTCATCCGTTCAGCAACTATTCATTTTGTACTTACTAGAAGTCAGGTACTAGGTTAGGCACTGTGGATATGAAGATGAAAAACATTCACTTGTCAGATCTACAAGGAGAAAATCACTGGAACTTTTATGCAGAAAAATTCATTTTTTTTTCTTAAAAATATCTTAGCCCACATAGTGGAAACTCTAAAATTTGCTTTACTTAGTATAAAAATGTTAGAGTGAAAAAAAGAAAAAGCATAGCTTTTTTAGACCGGTGATTCTCATTCACATGCACAGGAATCACCCTAGGATTTGGTTAAAATACAGATTCTGATTCTGTACATCCAAGGAAGGCTTGAACTTGTGCATTTCTAACAAGCTCTTGGGGAATGCTAATGCCCAGGACCACACTTTGAGTAAAAAAGCTTTAGCCAGACTTATACTGCAGTGTGATTAGATATCCAGAAAGAGAAGTTTCTTACAGCAACATGAAGGTCTTCTAGGTCTGAGAAAGGGGAGGAAAAGGTGTCAAGACAAGCATTCATAAAAGTAGGACAGGGAGGGTCTGTGTATGATGGATTGTTCCTGCCATGTGACTCCGTGTTTTTGAGAATCAGACATAAAGTACCAGGCACTGGGATATGGGTTTCTCCTAGGAGGGGTACCGATCATCACCTGCATCAGTGTTTTGAAACATCACAACCAAAATGGCTTTTATGTTCCTAAAAGGAGAAGAAGAGGAAGAAGAAAAAGGCACAGCTTTTGAAGGGAAAAAATAGTTTTCCGATAACCCCCATTAACTACAGGGGTCATTGTGGCAAAATGAATGGGATTAGAAATCTGCTAAAAGCTGCAGTATATGGTACACTGTGACTGACAAGCCTTTTGCTGAGTAGTTACAAATGGGACTAATGGTTTAAACTTGTTAGTCATTGTCAGAGCCTCTGATCCTTGAGTCAGCCATGGAAGCTATGGCAGAAATCGATAAGGCACCACTTTCCACAGTGAACTGCTAGACCATATAGATTGCCTGGAGGGAAATGCTGAGTTCCCTCCCAGGCTGCCAGATGAAAGCAGGCAGCTAAATCTCCAGGAAGATTGACCACACTGCTCGGGGCAATTAGGCCTTTCACCACTTTGAACAACGATTATAAACGGGGGAGAGCGGTGGGAGAGGAAGGGGAGACAGCTCCGCATGACAAACTGAAGGCCGGAAGCCATGTTGGGGAGCCCTGTCGGTTTCATGGTCACTCCAGGCATTTTTTTTCCTTTTCCCTTGTTCAGATTGTGATACAATGAATGTTCTGGGGCTGCCGCTTTTCTTTCCTTTTTTCTTTCTCTTTATTTTTCTTTAGAAGCTGAGCAGGGAGGACAAGCAGCCAGAGCAACACTTGGTTGATGATAAACTGTAAACTACAGCTGAACTCCATTAATCCCTTCAATCTGTAAAGCCTGGGCCTGAGAGCGTGGTGGAGGAGGGCTTCCTGTTGGGCACATTTCAAAACAATCACATCCCATTGTTCAGTGCCTTTTTGGGTAGAGCCCTGCAAGGGTGCCAAAATCATCAGCGAAAGAAAGTGCATGTTCACGCAACAATTACAGACAAGCTGCAGATTATCAGCGCCTGCAAGGGGTGCGATGCTGGGGCTCATTTGGCAGAGGGCTCTGCTTTGGAGAGGAGCCCCATATCTGATGCACACAAGGCTGAACTCAGCATTATTATTAAGAGCATCCAAGTGCTCTGTGGCTGCCCAGGCTATGGGAAGCCTAGATGCACATAAGGAAAGGAACTACAGGAGATGTACAGAGCTTTGCCTTGGGTCTTGGTGGAAAGGCAGGGTAGCTCAGCTCCACGTTAAAGAGTTTCTGTCCTCTTCCTGCTTCATCAACTCTCACATTTCTGCTTACATGTCAACTGGGGATACATCTCCTTTCTATTGTTTCTGTTGTTGAGCTTGTTTCCCTGGCTAAAATTAGCCTCATGATTGATTTGTTTAATTTTTTTTTCCTTATGCCCTTGCTGTGTCGTATGTTGACTTTAAGTTGTACTGTAAACTATTTTCTGCTAAGTACTGTTTAACTGTCAAATGGTTGGGGAGGCAAGATGTTGTGGGAATAATCCCAAATTGCTGCTCTGTGGGAGGGCTGTCAGAGGTTCTTGGACCATTCATCAACCTGGTGAATGTAGCTCCTGATAGCGAGTACTGAAAAGTCTACTTTTTGAAGTTTGCTTGGTGGTTGATAACTGGGAAAAGTTTGCATATTCAATAAACACACACACACACATACCTATATATGTATATATGTTCTAAGAATTGCCAAATTTCACTAGGAAACAAAACAGATATGAAGTTCACTAGGAAATGAGGAAAACAAAGTAACATCATAAATGCATATTTTGAATGGTGGTGGTCTCTTACATGGGAGGGAAGGTTAAGAAGGATGGTTTGTTGCATGGAAAAGGGTGCTTTGGCTGGAAGGGCAGCTAATGGGGCATGTCTTGGCTTATCTTCAATTCACTAAACATCCATGGTATATCACCATGTTAGTCCCCTTTTTGTCACTGTGACCAAAACACCCAAAAGGAACACTGCAGAAGAGAAAAAGTTTAGTTTGGGTTCATGGTTTCAGAGATTCAATCCATGGTCATCAGATTCCATAGCTCTGGGCCAGAGGTGAGGTGGAGCATCATGGTGGAAAGGAAGGGCAGAGGAAAATACTCAGCTCATGGCAGCCTGTAAGAGGAGGGGGAGAGAGAGAGGGAGGGAGAGGAACCAGGACAAATACATAATCCCGAAGGGTATTCCCCCAGTGACCTACTTCCTCCAGCCATGTCCCACTTGCTTTTTAGTTACCACTCAGTTCATTCAAATTATTAATTCATCAAATGGATTAATCTACTGATTAGGTTACAGCTCTCACAGTCCAGTCATTTTACCTTGCACTAACAGGAAATTTGGGGGTGGGGAATGCCTCATATCCAAACCATAAAACCCTCTATCAGAGAAGTTTCGTGTTGCCTGTTTGTGATACACAGGATGGACTGACCATTCAGAAAAACAAAGGGAGACTTAGAATATACATCAAGAGTGAGCCCTATTATAATCTGTGAACTCTGAGTAATGATGATTGTGTTATTGTGGGCTCATCTGTTATAACAGATGTGCTACTCTGGTGGGGGATGTGGGGAGAAGGGGAGAAAGGTCTAAGGGGAACCCTCTGTACTATTGCTCAATTTTGCTGTGAACCTAAAAGTGCTCTAAAAATAAACTATTTTTTTTTAAAAAAGGCAAAAAAATCCTCCTCCTCAAATCAAAGGGAAATTATAACCAGTATCCAAATCTTAATCACATATATAAGTGAAATAAAATGAAGCAATTTATTTGATTTGGAAGATTCTTTTTATAAAGTAAGTGGATATGACCTTCCCCAACCTCCTTTATTGTGTGAAATGAGAATTCTTTCTGCAAATCAAGTACATTTAAAAGAATATATTAACTCTTTCAGACAACCAAGGAATAACCTTAGAAATATTTAATAATCGGTCCTAGAAGAATTTATAGAATTTGGAAAAATGTTCAGTTTTAGGAAGGTATTTATTTTAATAATATCCCTTTTAGCTATGATTCTTCTTAAATTATACTTTTTATTGAGGATGACAACATGAGATTCTAGAACTGGGCTGGAAAGTGGACAACATGAATTCTGGGTCTGGTTCTACTCCAGGGTATTTTGGTGAGCCAGCACCTCCAAATCCTTGTCCCTCTTCTTCACCTGGAAAAAGGAGTATTTCACTAACCAACCTGAAGTTCCTATGGTTAGCAGAATAATGGCCACATCCTAACCCTGGACTTGTGAATTGTTATATTTCATGGTAAAAGGAACTGTGCAGATGTGATTGAGGATCTTAATGTAGGAAAATTAGCATGGATTATCCACATGTAGCCACAAAGGTCCTTAAAAGATGGAAGAGGCAGGCAGAGTAAGAAAGAAATGTGACGACAGAAGCCAGGCTGGAGCGATGGAAGGTGAGGAGCACTCAACCTGCCAGTGGTGGTTTCCAAGATGGAAGGAGGCCATGGGTCAGGGAGCATGGCAGCCTCTGAAGCTGGAAAAGGCAAGGAAATGGCTTTCCCCCCAGAGTCTCCAGAAGGAATGAAGCCCGGCTTATGCCTTGATATTAGCCCAGTGAGACCCTTTCGAACTTCTAACCTTCATAACTGTGAAATAGTAAGTTTGTTGTTTTTCAGCTGCTAACGTTTAAGTACTTTCATTACAGCAGCAATAGAAAACAGAAACATCTATTTCAGCAATAACTTTCCATGAATCTATGAACATACAGTGTGTGGAAGGTCACTAGAAAATTTCCATATCAGTGATATGCACAAAAATGACCACTATCGATGATTCAAGCATGAAATTGAGAGCTCACTAAAGATAAGTCTTATGAGAACAAAAAGAACAAAAAACCAAAAAGGTAATGGGTAAGATAGGACATCACAACCCAAGAAAAAAAAGAAAGGTGGACAAGACATTTGTGGAGAAGATATGAACTTGAGTATTTGTGTATGCTCAAGGTATGCTCTAAGTATTTTTCTTTTCTCTTTTCCTTTGATTTGCCAATCATGTAGAATGCTAACAGATAAGGTTTTAGAAGGAAACAAACTTAAAAGGGGTTTTCCTGATTGATGTCCTTGTAATGAATGTCAGGATTGATTCTACAGCGTTCCTGGAAATTGTCCTTCATCAGTCTGGTAGAATACTGCCCGTGATGAGTCCTTATCACTTCATGGACAGTCTCTTCAATTTCTGTAAAGCCATAATTCTTAAATAACTTTTCTTATACAAAACCAAACTATATTTTCTCATAATGTCCACTCTTTGGTCTTGGTTTCCTTTTTGTGCAAATTTGTGATGCTCAGATGACCTCAAGATAAACCTATCTGTTAGTGAACAGAATGTGGGTGTGGATTCTGGGGCAAAGTTCAGAACTAGAGAGAGATAGGTTAAAACCCCAAATCATCTGCATTGAGACATAGATGTTTGGGTTTGGGGGGAAATGTTAAACATACTAAAAAGACTAAAATAGCTTCATGAAGTATTCCACTAGGATCTTTATTTCTTTAACCCTGGTGTCCCACCAAACAGTGCCTAGTTTATAGGCAGTGCTTAATAAATATTTGTTGACTTAATGAATATATTTTATTAATGTCAGTGAAAGTTACTAGTAATAATTAGATATTATGATAAAATAACCAATTTAGATTTATTAAATTAAAAACAAGACATACTTTGAATATGATGATAGTTTTTGTGTTTTTTTTCTTCCTGATTTGATAGTATGCAAGTTGCATCCTGTCAGTATCTTCAAAGGGACTTTCTGCTTTCCACGGGGACTATAGGTGATATGTAGAAGTACTCACATGCTTTCCTTTATGAAGCCAGTGAGCTCCCCAGGAAACCAGGAGGTCATTGTCTATTATTGAGGAGTATTTAGCACTGCTTTCCTCTCAGGCAAATCTAATGAAGCCACGTGAGTTGCTGTAACCTCCCTGTACCACAGGATGTGGAGGTTACATTGGGCCTTGAACAATTAATCAGTATTATGGCATAACAGCTCAAATATGGAAATTCTAAAGGTCCTACATGTTGATAAATGGCAAACTTATGCTAAGATCCATCAAGTGTGTTGGAGCATTTGGAACTATCATCGCAGAATCATGACATGGTCATTATCGGGCTGCAAATTGTCCAAAGAAATGACATGCCTCAGAAAGCAAGATTTGCTGGCAGAGCCTGCCTCTTTCTAAACTCAGTGTGTGGCTGGCTTGCTGTAAATGAAGCAATACAGCATGTAGATTAGCTCGTGTGCGGCAGACGCATGGCAGAAAGCAATTATAACACAGAGGCAACTCCATATGCAGGAACTAGTGCCTCCTGAAATATGATCACCTCCACTTCACTACTAAGGGAGATGCCAAACTGAAATACACACATGGCCGTAATGAAAGCTAGAGACCTGAATATGTAATAGTGTGGGGAGATGCTGGGGTTCTTCTTGAACAACCTCAGCTGAAACTAAACGGTTGGCAGAGGCTGCTGCTGAAAACTTTTTAGTTCCTCTGAACACTGAGATGGGATTCTTCTAGGGATGCCTCTATTTCCTTGGTTTAAAATACAGGATGCTAAAGTGAAGGCATCATGGGTTTTCTTTCTGTTGATCATACTAGACACGGCCATCACTTTCCTCCTCCTCGAGAACTCCTTTCTCTGAAATGAGTGGGCATTGGTCCAGGAGGTCAGGCCCAGTGGATGGGATAACTGATGGACAGCAGACCAGTCACATAGCTCAAGGTCTTTTCTGGTATTTGGATATAAAGTTATGATGCAAAGCTGGGATAGGCCTGGTAATTGCTGCAGTGGGGCTGGTGTGCAGGGTGAGAAGAAGCCATTTAGACACACAGACAGGTAGATCTGAGACAATAATCTGACAGGAGAGTCAATGAGGTCGGCTTCTGACCTTCCATTCTGTAGTTATTTTTTTTTAAATATATATACGTATATATATGTGTTTTAGTTGTAGATGGACACAATACCTTTATTATTTATTTATTTTTATGTGGTGCTGAGGATTGAACCCAATGCCTCACACATGCGAGATGAGCACGCTACCACTGAGCCACAACCCCAGCCCTCCATTCACTAGTTTTAATCTCTAGTGTGGCCCCATGATAAATTCTCTTCTTGGTTTCTATGAGATAGTCACACATCCTTTTATAAATGACCATACCTTAATTTTACTTTGAGTGGCTTTCTGTTTCCAAGATTTTAATTAAATAATTGCCTGTCTTCCCCTCTTCAGTTTCTCAGCTTTGTCTGTACCCTTACCATGTAGCAGAATTTGCTTGGGTGATTTAGGTCTATCATCTTATTTAAAACTCTTTCCAACATTTAAAGGCAGATGTTATTGCACATTTTTTCATGAGGAGATAGACTCAGAAAGGTTAGATAATATCTCCAAAGTCACACAGTTGATAAGTGGGGGAAGTGGTGATTTCTATTGAAGTTACATTTGCATTGAAATTGATTTTACATTTTCTGTGAAATCATTAAACCACCTACTATATAGTAAATGATTTATGCTATAATTTGAGAACAGAATCTATGTTGAATTACTGAATCAACTTGGGAGTATGACTAGAAACCAAATCATCTTTATTTAAAAAGCTAACACTACTTATATTTACTTGTGGGTTGAAGTCTTAAAGTCTTAAAGAAAGCAGGCTATGTATGAGAGTTTTCCTGAGGTGGTAAGGAGTAAAGCTTTAAGAAGTACTACCAGGGGACATGGGGGCAGGAGAGATGGTGGAATGAAATGGACATCATAGCCTTAGCTTCATGTGTGACGGCACATATGGTGTGATTCTACATCATGTACAACCAGAGAAGTGAAAAGTTGTGCTCCATTTGTATACAATGAATCAAAATGCATTCTGCTGTCATGTATACATAAGTAGAATAAATAAATAAAAAAAAATTTAAAAAATTAAAAAAGTAGTACTACTCAAGGTATTTACCTATTCCTGTTTGTAGCTTGCAGTTTTATCAACTCTGAAACTGAAAAAGGTAAAAGAGGTCACCAGATATTTCAGGAATTGCTCATCTTTGGGAACTTACATGGAGAAGATTATTAAAGGCAATTAGTTTACTGTTTTAAGTTATTAAAATCAAAGCATTCTGATACTCCTTTTTTTTAGTTTCATCTTTCTTTTGAACATAAGGAAATAAATGCATTCCTTAACTGATAACGTTTGGGGCCTTGGTCCTCTGGTTTTCATTTGACATTTTGCATTTTACTTGCTTTAGCTATTTTCACCATGAGCATTCATGATCTGGCCATAATCACTGTTTCCTTTGTGGTCTTGGCTACCCTCCACAGGTTCAGTATTCAAGCCAAACCAAATTGCTTTGAGGCCCTCATTCATCCCTGCTCGGTCTACCTGTCTGGCTTCTTGCCTCTTAACCCATTTTACCACTCAGTCTAAACAAACACATATTACCCATCCTTTAAGGCTCAGTTTAAATATGCTTCCTTCATGATGGAACTTTCCTTGATTGCTATAGACTGCAAGCAACATTGCCCCAATGTGAACTCCCATAATATTCTGCCTTCCCCGTTCTTAGGATTCCTAATAATCAAAACCTATGTATTTTAGAAGTTTGTGCATGTGCCTTCTCATTATTTCATGGGTAACTTGAGGGAGGGTGAACTTTGATATGTCTTTCCTTCCTACCATCCAAAGTGTATCTTTCGAGAAATAAACATTCAATAAATATCTGTTAAATTACATCCTTTTATATGGAAGTAATTTTGATATAGTTCTGACCTGATGTTTACATTGCTTATCTCCTGGAATACTAGGATATAAAATACATTGTCATTCTTAGTACAGTTTCTTTTTGTGGGGGACACTATACATATTCATTTAGTGAATGAGAGAAGAAGCAAGTAGTCGTTGAAAAATATAAGAGGCTAAATTATTAATATACTGTACAAGAAGTCTGGAGGTGGGTAATTCCAATGTCAATCAAACTCATGTCTCAACTACATCTTTACTCTTAACTTTCTGCCTTTGTTCTCATGCACGCTTCATGATTTTACTGATAAAATCAGTAGATGGTTTTAGTGACTCTAGCAATCACATGCAGGCACAATAACATCCAATAGAAAAAGAGGATAGGTCTTTTGAATATTGTTGGTAGCCATAAATTCTATCATGGAGACTCTGTGATTTACTAGCCAGGATTGAACCATATAACTGTCCTGAAACTATTTTTGGTAAATACATTGAGATCACCATGATTGGATTAGACTTGGAAGGTTTCATCTCTGATTTTGGAATTGAGCCACTACTATCTCTGGAAGGTTCTAGCTCAAAATGAGGATTCTGTTATCATGGGCAAATTTAGAATTGTATTTGTAAGGAAACACCAGTGTTTTCTATAATGATAACGGAAGTATTCCTTTCATAGATAAGTGATTCTCATTTATGTACATGGGGAGATGACAATTCTCCTCAACACCACTTGGGGACATTTGACAATGTCTAGAGAGAGACTTTTGGTGGTCACAGTTGGAGAGGAGGGGAGGCTACTACTGGCTTTGGTGGGTAGAGACAAGGTGAATCCTACAATGCTTAGGGCAGCATCCCGTAAAAAATAATTTTCTGAGCCGGGCGCGGTGGCTCAAACCTGTAATCCCAGCACTTAGGGAGGCTGAGACAGGAGAATCGCGAGTTCAAAGCCAGCCTCAGCAAGGGTGAGGTGCTAAGCAACTCAGTGAGACCCTATCTCTACATAAAACACAAAATAGGCTGGGGATGTGGCTCAGTGGTCGAGTGCCTCTGAGTTCAATCTCCAGTACCAAAAAAAATTAATAATTTTCTGGCTTCAGATGTCAATAGTGCCGGGCTTGAGGATCTCTTGTGTACATAACTGTTCTCTGGGGCTAAGGCTGTCTAAAATCTTTCTTTTCTTTATAACATTTATTTGAGATTGTGAGGGCCTCTGTTTATATATGTTTTACTTTGGAGGAATAATATTTGAATGAATTATTATCCATTAAAAGCAAAAATATTTCATCAACTTACCTGGCCAGCCACTTAGTAAGTAAGACCCTAGAGAAAAGTGAATGTGACTGATAACACAGAGGCTCTGACAATGAGACTGAAGTCAAAGGAAGAATGAGTCCAAGACAACAAACGGTGGCAGGTAAAGCCACTATTTCCTTTATTGAATGCACTAAAACACTATGAAGGGTTAAGAAAAGGGAGAAAATACTATTTATTTGACTGCCCAGGAAATTTATAATACACATTATAATAATTTTCTGGATGAGAAAACTAAATTTCAGTGATGTAAAAAAAATGGTTGAAAAACCATTATGTTAAAGAGAAAAAAATTATTTTGAATTCTGGGAAAGAATCATTTTCCCTTTAGTTATTTTCTTTTTCATTTATTTTTTTAAGAAATGTTCTTTTATGAATAAGTGAGATTAGTTGTCCTCATCACTTTGGTGGAATTGGAAATGTGCCAGTTGGAATTTTGAGACGGGCTAATTCTATAAAATATACTTGTCAAGCTTCTTCATATTATCCTTGAAATTATAGCCAGTTCTGTAGATCAATCCCCCAGACCATTAGAATATCATTTTCTTTAAAATATGCAGACATACATTACTTATTTTGTATCCTATAGAGCTTCTAGCACACTAGGCTATAGACAGTAAATATAATGGATGAGCTTTGTACTATTGAATATCTAGCTTTCAATCCTCCTTTGTAGTGCAGGAGAATCTGCCATCATGTTGAGAACTCTGCCTTCCACCAAAAAAGCTGAAAGATTCACATTCTGCCTTTTCCTGCCCTCTGGTCACCAGGGCAAGGGACATGTGACCTAAGCCTCAATGTGATGCTCTCCTCCTGGATTTTGTACTCCAGAGACCTTGGGAGCTATGATTCTAGATGATGTAGTTATAAGTTGGAAGTTGTATGGATCCCTTGGTCACTGCTTGGAGAAAAGCTTCCTGAAAGAACTATATTACCCATACTGGGTTGTGTGACTTTTCAAGCTAATAGGATTTAAGGTACTATTTGTTACTGCAACCTAGCCAAGTCTATCCTAACTAATATATTGATGAAAACATATTTATCAGATAAATGCCTAAAAAACAATTACCTGGTGAGTTTTGTAGTCTGAGATGATGGTTTGGGACTTCACTTCTGCCCCTTCCTATTTATGTGACTTTAGATATTAGTTGAAGGGAATCTGGAAATAAGCACTAGGTAATTTTTTTTTTCATTAGTAGTAGGAAGAGGGCAGCTCTGGGTTGAGGGAAAATTGAGTGAGACACACTCCTGGCTTCAAGACTATATATCTGTTGAGAAACTACCATCTTAGTTTCTCAAAATGATTTCCTTATTTTTGCCCAAAAGGTATTTATTGTGTTTCTCATACAAAATAATCTTGTGCAAATTTACATAACATGAGTCATTTAAAAAATTATAGGCCACATTCATGCCTTGATGAGCTGAAATGCCATTCTCTAAGTCTGGTGGCTGGAAGTTAAAATTCCACATTTCACAGGGTGATCTTGAGCCTTCTCTCATCTGTATACCTCATCCTTTTCCTTGATGCAGACCCCTCAGGTGGTTGCCCAGTTAGTTTTTCATATTTAAGCATCACCGCCTGTTGCCCCTTCATTTTGTGTCTTCTGAGTAGTCTGATGGAAACTCAGTGTTATGTGACCTGAAACTAGCATTTTACAGACATTATTCTTTTGTGCCAAGGAGCTCACTCAAATATAATGTCCAATCTTCCCACAATTATCACATTTCCTTTCCCTGCTGAGCACTCTGATGCATTTTTGCTAAGTAGTTACAGAACCACAGTGGAAATAGTCTGGTCTCTAGTGGTCAGATTTGCAAATTCATCCCCAACCATTGTAACCCTGTACACGTGCCTCACATATGCAAAAAGCCTTCTGTTATGCTAAACAGGTAAGTGGGTTATTCTGGGGTGCCCTCTTTGCCATTAGTCTTACTGCAATGGGATTGTGGAGCACTGAACTAGAACTCTCAACAGCTCCGATTGCTGCCTGCTGCCTCAATGAATTTTATATTAGCAGGCAAATGAAACACTCAACCAAGTGAAAGGAATTCATAATGCCGGGGCTTCTTAGGACTGGAATGTGCTGTGCATTTTGCAAAAAGGATTGTGGCTATCAATGTGCGATGACTAATCTAGATAAATCGCCACTTTACGACACATCTGGTCTCAAGTCCTTTAAATTAGTGGAGTTCAGCTGTAGAACACCAGCTGAACTGGTGTCTACAAATTCATATGCTTCCTACACATGCATAAATGCTAAATGATGAGCTTAGTAATGACTGGGAACCCCTCATTTCTGAGAGACTGATAAGCCAGTACAGTGTTTCTTGGCTGCACATTAATTAAGACAGTGTAATAAAGCTTCAGAAGTACTAGTCTTCCAAGCAAGATAGTTTGAATTAATGTTTATGAAAGCTCTTTATTAACCTGAAAATGATCTTCATAGGTAATATGGGGAAAGTTTTTTTTCCCTCTTAATTTGGCACTTTCGTAAATATCACAAATCTTTCCATTTAATGCTTATTCTTATAACCAAGGCCACAGCCTTAAAAAATATAACAACTTACCCAGTATGTCTTTGCCATTATCTTCTTCCATGTCCCCCTAAAACAATGATAAAGCCCTTCAATCTGTGAGTGAGGTTAGCACTCTCAAAGAGGTCCTTCTTAGTAGATTCCTAGAGTTTAGAGTTGGATAATAAGATTTCAAATCCAACCATCTTATGCCGCAAAATGGAAACCTAAGGTTTTATTTAATATAAATCAAACTAGAACAATCATTTAGTTGCCAAAAAGTTGTTGAATCAGAACATGAGTGGCATATGTGATGATAATATTACCATATTCTAAAGTTTCCAGGTCACTTTTGTAGCATTGCATTTATTTCTGAGTATAACCTATAGATAGGAGTGTTGGAAAGAAGAACTGACTCATAGAAACAGGTTCACAGTAGTAAGAGATCTTAAAGTCATTCCAAAAAATGGTCGATGAGTTTGTATACTAAGGAAGATTCAGGAGGAACTTGAGAGGTGACTTTGGATAAAAGAGGGTCATATGGAAGACAGGAGGTCTGAGAAGCCCTTGAGCTCACATGCAGTGTGTGTGTATATCAGAGCAGTTATGCTTTTGGGTCGAGGAGGTCCGTAGAATTAACCAGACTCTCAAGAGACCAGTTTTCTGTATGGCTAAAGGGTCAGAATAATGACCAATAGCCTCTGAGTTGCAAGGAGGCAAAATCTAGCTATATAAGTAGTAATATTTTTAAAATTGGAGCTGTCTCCATATGGATTGGTCTGCCTCCAGGAGGAGTGAGTTTCTCATCACTTGACATTTCTAAGTCCCAGACTAATCAAGAATGGTCTAGAGAAGACTGATGCATCAGAGCTGGGTTGGATTAAACTGCTTCTGTGGTTCACACCAATTTAGAGTTTCTAGGATCCTGTAACACACAGAAACCAAACTCTTTACAAGTCATGAACTGAACTTGTTTGTTAGATCCAATGTGTGTTTGTTTCTTTTCCATTCTCTTCCTGTTGCTGATTTCTCCTGGTTTAATGCTATCATATTTAGATCAATGATCCCCAATAACAACAACAACAACAACAACAAAACAACAAAGCAATGGAATAATTAAAGGTTTCCCTAATCACATTTTGTTAAGATTTATTTTTTAATACTAGTATAGCTTATATGAAAGCTCTGAGTGTATGAGGATACTAAATTAGAAGATGTTATAGGTTTTTGTTGTTTATGAAATACAATATGAATGTATTTGGCCAACATAATGCACTTTCGGTTTTTTTTAATGCACTTTCAATTAATCTTGTCATTGTAAAATTTAGTATAAAATTATAAAGCATTAATGCCATTATTAGCTCTATTACTATGTCTTTATTCTCCTATATTTTATGTATTACTTTATATTATGCATAAATATTAGTGAATATTTGCTAGATTCTAGACTTGGAATGGAGTGCTTTATAGATGTTTTCTCATTAAAACTTTATTGTATTCAATGATGACCACATTATTACTTTCTCTACTTTACAAATATGGAAAATATATTCTATAGAAGTCACAACGAAAATAACCAGTGGGGCTAGGTTTTGGACTCAGATCTCTTTGGCTCCAAAATATGCTTATCAACTATTTGGCCTTTCTGCCTCCCACATTTACTGAGTGATGGTGTTGGTTGGATAATGAGATAATTGCACTGTGGTGGAAAACAGTATCAGGTTGTATGGTGGCTTTGCAATGTGTCCATCTAGCTAGATGAAATGCAGTTTCCAGAATTCCCTTCCTTATATGCATCTAGATAGGGTGGGACATAAAGAAGTCTTCACAGGGGATGGGAAGGTGAAGTAGCAGCCACATTGTAGCATACATGTGGTGTCACTTTTCTGCCAGCTCAGTGACTTGGCTGTATCTGTACACTTTGTCCTACATCTTCTTTCAGTTCCAATTCCTGGGCCACATGTGAGTGTTCAGCTTTACAACAAGTGCTGCTTACCTACCACCCAGCAATTGTAAGACACTCAAACCATCAAGGTCAAGGTCAGAGTCAATAAGAATTTTCAAGGGCTTTATCCATCATTGTGGGATTCCAATCTTTCCTGCTTCCAGGAAATTCTAAAGATTCTAGTTAATTCTGCCTTTAGGCTTTAGTAGTACCTGTCCCTGTGTTCAACAGCATTACAGAGATGTCCTCACTAATTTTTCCAGTCACCTGAGTCAAATTCTCATAACAAACTCATCCCAACTCACTCCAACCTACTTGTCTGCCAGTCAGGGTTCAATCTTATTGATGCTTTCTATGGCTTCTCTGATTAAACTGTGACCAACTGGTTCCAGGTCCTTTGGGGGGAATGACCTTGATTTTGCATTGAAGTGGACACAGTTCCCATCTTCTGTTGTTATGGTCCTTATTTCTGGACCCTGGGAATACTCAGTGAAACTAGTGAAACAGTAAATCTATCTCCATATTTCAGCCCTAAGAGAAGAGACATAGGGGATGTTATCAGAGAGTAGAAAGACCAGGTGTGCAGGAATGGACATTTCCAGCCCATAGGAGACAGCCTGGAGATAGCAGGGCTAGGATGCTGGATGATACTGGGCAAGTTGTTATTCTCTCTGGACCTGTTTCTTTGCCTGCTGAAAGGGATAATATTAATATCTACTTCACAGAATGTGTGAGGATTAAATAGGTTAGCACATGTAAAGTCCTTACAAAGTGTTAGCTTTGTATTAGTTGCTATTTCAGTCATCTTTGGGAGTGCACAGGGGATTTATTCCAAGACCCTCCACCCACCAAGAGTAGCAAAATCCTTAGATGCTCAAGTCCCTTATATGAAATGACATAGTATTTGCAAATAACCTACATACATCCTCCCATATACTTAAATTATCTCTAGATTACTTATAATACCGTGTAAATACTAGGTAAATAGTTATTGTGCTGTATTGTTTAAGGAATAATGATAAGAAAAGTCTTTACATCCTTAGTATATGACCATCATAGGCCTATCTATTCAGTATACAAATGAGATGTGAGGCAAACAATTCTCAAACATTGAACGCCAAAGAGAGGCTGAGGGTCTGTGAAATGGAGAAGCTACAGCAGGGTGTAACTGTACATCACTCCATTTCTATGGATGCAGCATGGTGCTTGGTGCAAAGCAAATTCAAAATTTGTTGTTTGGAAATGTCACACTTTTTTCCTGAGCATTTTTGACCTATAGTTGATTGAATCCATCTATATGGGGCCCACAGTTATGGAGGGCTGACTGTATCATTGTTTTGTTATTAGATGAGAAAGAAACTCTGTCCCTTCTTCTTTTTTTTTTTTTTTTTTTTTTTAGAAGTGTGTCAATGCCTTTCAGCTTCTTAGGGAGTGAAAATATGTGTTGCAAGTCCTTGAGATTCTTTGTGTCTTTCCCATCCTATCTCTGCTCTTTGATTCTCTCTTCTCTCCCTAAGTGTTTCCCTCTACTCCTGCCCCTGGCCACCAGGGAAGGTGGTGGTCAAGAAAGAGACACAGATGAATGGAAAAGGCAACAGAGTTACAGGGGTAGGAGACAAGGAAGAAATTCATGAAAAGAGTTTCAACTAATCCTTTTCCTTATATCAATCCAAAGAAAACAGGGGAGAAGACAAATGAGGAAAAAATAAAAGTCTTACCTGAATGGGAGACTTTGCTTGGAGTCAAGTCCTATCAACATGGTCTGGGCAGATTCTACCTGTGTGTTATGCTCTCAGATGCACTGAAAAGGGGGTGGGGTGGTGTGGAGAGAAAGCACCCTTCTTATCTTACAACTGAGCTCTTTCATGCTTCTTTAAAAAATAAGTGTTTTATTCCCTCACACATTCTAGTACATTTCTCTCTGGACTTTTCTGGAACAGCTCACCTTTTTGGCTCTACAAGATAGGAGAAACCTTTTGAACGCAGCTGCTTGTCTGGGCTGATACAGGGGCCTGGGCAGACATTTATTCACTCCTTTTCAAAGACAGCCTCTATCCATCCCTCTGGAGTTACTTCTTGCCAAAGTGGCTGCTGTCTGGCAACCAGGCAGGCCAAAGTGGTCAAGTTTCAAATGTCACCCCGCAAAAGGCAGTTCCAAGGACCAAAGTCAAGGATTGAAATGCCAAACCTTAAATGTCCCTCAAATACATGTTTTTCCAACGAGTGACTTGCCACAGAAATAAACAGCAATTATGCAAAAGCCACCCCTCCTGGCTCTCCCAATCTCTCTCAACGTTCCAAAGCCATTACATGGAGTACTTTGTGATAAAAAGATGTCTCCGTGTGGCCCACTTAGTATTTTGAAGCATAGAAATGAAAGATGGTAGGGCACATATGCCACAGAACCACTAAATGACAGTCATCACTGGCCTACTTTGAGTCACTGTGACAGACTCAAGGGGATTGCTTTTAAAGCTGCTGATGACACGTCGAGGAGAGAGAAGAGGATGTTGAGAGGCAAGGAATCTTGCTTTCTGACTTGGAAATTAGTTTTGAATTCAGATCTTTCCCTTATTTCTTTTGAAAAAATGGTGCATAGATAATGAAAGACAAAAGACATGGGTCTTACCTCAGGACCTCCAATAGAGACACCTTATCCCATAGCCTGGGATTGTACCAGCAGAGAGAATGGGGTTCACTTTTTTGCTATTTAGGGTGGTGGGGATGGCATCAGTTACTGCAGGGGAAATTTTACCACAGAGCAATGAGCCAAAGAAAGCTTTACCATTTAACTATTATAGGCTGCTGTAATTCAGTCTCTTCACCATGAACAGCAAATGAGTCAAGTTAACTAATACAGAAGGCTAGGCTCGTTTTCTTTTGAGGAGTCTCAGGAGAATTTTCATAGTGTCTTTTTGCTCATACAATCCAGTTCTTTTTTCTCCCTTGCTTGTGCAGTTACTCATCCATTTCTAGATCCAGAAAGGATCAGGAGAAATGAGGGGATCATCTCTCAGGAAGAACAGGGCCAGCTTTTGATGATTCTGAGAGCAGACTGAAATGTCCCACAGAGCTCTGCTGTCGTTAATACCTGCCCTTGGAGAAAACTGGGAGCTCAAGTTGTAGGAAACTTGCACACAGCTCCTAAATTAAAGGGTGAGGGGAGAGGAAAGCCCACCATGATTTGAACTCTCATTGAAGCAAACAAATCAACAAACAGAAAACAAATCTGTAATATATGTCCTCACTGAGCCACTTTGTTGGTAAGGCTATCTAGGATAATTCCCTTTACAATGTTTTCTTTCTATCAAAACTGATTTTCTTTAGTTACTTAACTTGTCTATTCAATTAGTAGAAGTCAATAGACCTTGAAAAGTGAAATGGCAGCTGATTAAATGCAACAGTTTGAATTTCGATATCATATGGAGGTGGCAGCTTTAGGAAATAAAAATTCAAGTCTCCTCATAAAATTAAAAATTCTGATAATAGTGAATAATTTTTTAGTATGTCTCAAATATTGCAAGGGTTATATTCTAAAAATATTTTTGTCCAATTGAAATATAAGAATATTTGTTGTCTACCTAAACTCAATTTTAACCGGGAGTCCAGTATTTTACCTGCAATCTTAGTGTCATACTGCATTAAGATTCTAAGAGTGAAATGGCTTTTCAGTACTTTTTAAGGGATTGGATGGATGTGTGTAGGTTTACTGGTGCCTATGTAACCTGGCTACTGAGTACCAAATGTTCTTATAAGAGGGAAGACTGCTCTCATTGTCTCATTTTCCTAGTAACAGTGGCCTGTGGCCATCCCTCCCAGGCAGACTGATTCTTGGGGTACTGCTCTTGTCCCTGTGAAGGTGTGCTGGTGAGGACTAGTTTTCCCTGAGTCCTGCAGTCTGAAATGAACCTACCCATCTGCTAGTGTGTTTTGTTGGGAGTGATTAGAATTTGGAATGCTTTGCTTTCCTCTTTTTTAGGAATCTTCTCTTCTTTTCCCACCAAGGCAAGAGAAAAAGCAAGCTGTTAGAACTTGCTCTTGGATGTACTCAGAGTCTGTGTTTATTACGTAATGGCCAGTCAAGCATTACAACCTGCAAATTCACCTTTAGGCGCCTGCAGACACTCAAGCATAGCTGAAAGATGTAAGATGAAGTGTGAAGCTGAGTCACAAAAGAGTAGTTTGATAATAATTTCTGTTGGCTTTAGGGAGATTATTTTGTGAAACTTTGAATAAATTAATTTGTTTTAGAATATAACTTGGGAAAGAATATATTGTTGGTAGATCATAAAGTGAGAAAAAGAAGCTGGAAGCTGAGATGTGTTTGTTTGATATTTTCTTCATTCATTAAGTTGTTGATGATTTTAATAGAGGTTTTGAG
>PVHX01015690.1:0-45743 GCA_004024805.1 Geosciurus inauris
GGGGATTAATTTCCACCTCCCCTCAGCCTTCTGATGGTTTAGTAATATTACCAACCTGATGTGTAAGACCTAGCCCACTGCAATAACTATTATTATAACGGTAAAATGCCAGTTTTGAAATGATCTTCAAGCCTAGATAATGGCTCTCTGATTTTATCCAACACTGGGTGATACAAAAGTTTAAAGTAACCAATGATTTTATGAAGCCTCTGAAAATGTTGTGAGAGTCTTAATCTTTGATAATAATTGCATCGAGTGGCAGTGGGAGAAAGCTCTAGGCAAAGGAAAGAGGGGATATTATCTCAGATTGGCACTCGGCACACTCAGATATACAGTCAATGCTGATGGATTTTGATTAAGAGCTGAGAAGCTTCTGCCACAGGAAGCTTTAAGGATTCATCACTGATGTCCTCCAGCCCCTCTGAATTTACAACCATGTATCTCTTCCATTTCTATTAATCGTGACTCTCTTATTAGTGTTTTGAATGATGTATTTGTTCATTTGATTTTTTCTGAACAAGCTTCCCATGGAGAGAGGGGTACATCAAAGATAGGGGCAAAATGGCTTTTATGATAGACTCACTCTTGAGATGATCCCTTAATCATTAATAGATTAATCCATTCTTGAGGACAGAGTCCTCATGACCATCTTAAGTTCCCACCTGATCTCACACAATGAGGATTAACTTTTTCAACATAAGTTTTGTTAGGGACATCAGGGGGCAACAAAAATAAATATCATCAAGACAAGGCTTTAAGAGCAGAAGTAGTTTATTGGAGATACGAAGAAAGAAGCAGGGCCTCTTTATGTTTTTCCCATCTCTGTGTCTCAGGTCACTCTTATGTCTGTAAATCTGCTAAGATGAATGTGGCTAGCAGCCAATACCAGTCCATAGCTTCTCCAAGACCACACCTCGGTTTGACTGTGCAGGCTCACACAGGCCAAGAAAGTCTTGTAAATTAGAAACAGACGTTAAATAACTGCCGAAGCCTGAAGACAGCTGCACTCCTGTGGCCTCCACCCCCAATCTATGAGCTTCCAGAGATCCTACAGCTAGGGAAGACAAGCCACAGTCAGATACAGACAAGTGTAAGAGAAAAATCAATAGCAATTTTGCAGACATTACATGCACGCACGCACACACACACACACACACACACACACAGAGAGAGAGAGAGAGAGAGAGAGAGAGAGAAGGGGGAGAGAGAAAGAGAGAATTTGCCACTACCACTACCAACTGCTAAATTTTTTAGTGTAGTGGATCTCAAAGGATGACCCCAAAACAATAGCATCTTCTTCATCTAAGGACCTTATGAAATGCACATTTTTGGGATCCAACCCAGACTCAGAGCCAGAAACTGTAGGGATGGAGTCTAGGAATTTGTGTATAATCAGGCTTGAGAATTATTGTTTTAATGACAAAAGACAAGTGATGAAATAATAGCTATAATTAACAAAAAATGTTCATCTGTAATACTACAGTGGTTTTTCTGGACAGATTTCTTTGTTTCCAAGTATCTGAGCTACATTCAGATTATACAAACCAAAAATGGCTCAATCCAGATGAACCTAATAAACCATTTGAAATCTGGGTAGGGGTTATCCTGGAGGTGCCTCTCTAGCCACCATTTCCCCTTTATCACACTACCAATGGAATAAAGATGATCCCCATTTCAGTTTTGGCACATACTGCTTTTCTATATTTTCAAATGGGAAATCTGTACCCCAAAGAGTTCTTTCCCAGTGACTGAATGAGACTTGGCTATGACAAGTCAATAAATAGTTTGCATGAACATCATGCATGGATGGTCAACACCTATTTCAATGAACAGTTCTGAAAATGTAAGCACTATCTGCTTCTTAGAGAGGACTTCCTCATCTTGCTTCAAATTAATCAGCTATTTAAGCTATTTTTTATCTGTGTGGACACTAAACAATAGTCCCACCCTCTGGGATTGTTTAGCTAATATGGAGCTTCTCAAAATCAGTGTTCCAACAGTTAAAATATTCCATATGGTACTCTCCTAGTGACATGTCTGTCCAAATTTGGACAGATACATCTGTCCAAATTCATAGAATGTGCATTACTGAGAATGAACTCTAATGTAAACTATGGAGTTTGGATTATTATGATGTGTCAATGCAGGTTCTTATATTAGAACAACTGTGCCATTCTGGTGGGGGTGCTGATAATGGGGGATTCTGTACATGTGTGGTAACAGTAGGTATGCTAGAAATCTCTGCATCTTCCTCTGAGTTTTGCTGTGAACCTAAAACTGCTCTACAGGATTAAAGTATCTTTAAATGTGCAAATTACATATGAATCTGTTGGAAATCTTTTTAAAATAGACATTCTGATTTAGTAAATCTTGGATGTGTCTTAAAATTCTATATTTATCCCCAGCTCCGAGGATGCTATTCCTGTTGGCTCACAGATCCACTGTTTGAGTTCCGGGGATCTAGTGGAACTATCTAGATGGATCAAGCACAAACTTACTTCTCATCCTTGAACAAAATGTGTGACTATTAGCTTGTGAGTATGTGGATTTTGCTTATAAAAATTATGAAAAAATAATTTTATTAAAGCAATGTAAAAAGAAAAAAATAAAGGTAATTCTTCAATAGTCCAGTGTGCAAAGCTGAATATATGATTGCTATAACTGAGTGTTGAAAGCAAGAAGTCAATGCCTTCTAGACAGCTTCCTTGCCATTTGTTGCTTATATTGGGCTTTTATTGTTCATTATTTATGACAAAACAATATCAAGAAAAGTTCTATGGATGGACCTTTTCAAATTCTTTTTTTATATCTTAATTATACCTTATACAATTCTTATATCTTATTAACTTCCTGTTTGGAAAATTTGCCACTCTTTGGGAATCTCAATAGTTTAATTTTTCCTTTTCATAATGTAATAAATTAAAAACACACTTTTAACATTTTTCACATTCCCTTTACTTTCCTAAATAATTCCCCAGCAGTATTCCTCAATACTCAACTCTCAGTCTGCCTCCATGCCTTCCTACATCTTCACGGAGTTTGGTGCTTCTTACCTTGAACCCTAAAGTTATGTTGATTTCAGTTCTGGTCTCATCTTTCTTTTCAATGGTGGCAGGATCTTCAGAAATTTTGCTAAAAAACTTCACTAAGCCTCTATTTGTTCATATGTAAAGACGAAAATAATAATAGTTCCTACCTCCAATTTTCTTGCTTACCATAAAAGCACCTAATGTAAAGCAATGTGCACAAATCTGGTAAGCGGTGAGTACCCAAAACATT
The DNA here is from genome assembly GCA_004024805.1 of Geosciurus inauris. Lineage (NCBI taxonomy): Eukaryota > Metazoa > Chordata > Mammalia > Rodentia > Sciuridae > Geosciurus > Geosciurus inauris. The sequence goes on from PVHX01015690.1 coordinate 3,280, forward strand.
TAATGTTAGCATATTTTCTTTATGCAAAAGAGAAGTGCCAGCTAGTTACCCCTTAGCCAATGGAGGAGATTGTTTCCAACTTTATCCAAACAACAGACTTTTGTCACAAGACTGGGCATGGCAACTGGTCACAATGAAGCTTACCCCATGGACTACTTTCTGCCTTGGTATGGATTAAGTTTGTGTAACACATAAAGAGGTCATCCTTCTTCTTTTTATCCTTCCAAACCTGCTAAGGCATTCATTAGATTAGCTCAATAATACCAGCTAGCACTCACATAACCACCAACCTATTGGTACCCTGGTTGTATACTTAGATATGCAAGCATATATGTAAGGCAGGGCTAACTTTACAAAACAGTTCAGACTTTAAATATTAACCTTATCAGCCAAAATTAGAGCTTCCTTCATTCACACTTGATTATAAGAACAGGTAAAATGTTTAATTCTATTATCTGCAGCTATTTTTCAAGATCATTTGTAGCAAATGATGCCATTCCCAACAAGAAAAGTTGGGCCTGCACAGATTCAGTTTTGGCATTCACATCATGACAGATAACCTTCAGACTGTGAATCACCAATGGTCCTTATCTTTCTAGGTAGTTGAAAATAAGCAGGAACATAAAAATAAATAACAATTTTGTTTTTCCAATTAAACACACCAATAATTTTACCCATCTCATATGATATTCTAGACCTGGAATAAGATGTAGAATCAGTTGATTACATCTGAAATTATAAGATCAGCTTGATGCTCAAAGTGTCTGTAATCAGAATCAGGAAGAGCAAAATCACTGCCAGCATACCACTATACTTAAAAATAGTTATTTTTGTTGGCTTGCCTTTCTACAGAAAATGTGATAATTTCACCACAACTCAACTGAGATAAAATTTTCTTTTGCATTACTTATGGTTTGCCAAACTGTAGGAATAAAAATTCACCCAAATATTTTGAAAAACTGTTTGACAGTATTAATTGAAACAAACCATACACATATCCTATGATTCAGCATTTCAACACCTAGGTATTCGTCCAACAAAAACATGCATGTGTTTCAACAGAAGATACATATAGGAAAATTTATTTCAGAATTACTTGAAGTATCCCCAAACTAGAAAATATCCAAAACTTATCAACAGTAAAATGAATGAAAACATGTAGCATAGTAATATAATTGAGTATTAAACAGCTATGCACATAAAATAACTCCAAATACATGCAGCAAAGCAGATAAAACTCACGTATTGTTGAATAAGAAGATCTACATGCACAAGAATGTGTACTGTACAAATAGGAAATTAATACATGGAATTAGATGTCAGGATAGTGATTACTCTTTGAGGGCTTTGTCAGGACAGTGCAAGGTGCTTCTAGAGGCTGGTAATCATTCTGCTTTTTGACTTGAGTGCTGGTTACACAGGAGTATTGCATTTCTGAAAATCCATTGAGTTGCAAACTAGTGATGTGTTCACTTTTCCTTTAAAAAAATTACATTTAAAATTTTACCAGTGGTGTCTACCAGCATCATGGCCTCAGGGTATATCTGGCTTGCACTTCAGTTGACCCAGCCTTGCAGCATTGCTTAGCAGTCTTTACTGGGGTCAACTCTGTGACCTTGAATTTTGGTCATTTTCCATTCCAGCCTGATCAGCTACCAGCAGCCTCAAAACAATAATCCACCAAGAAATAGGAATGCAGTCTTTCTAGTACTAGAAAAATCTAGAGGAATAAAACTTACAAATGATCTAAGGCTTTGCAACACATAAATGTTTTTCTTTTGTACTCTGCAGATTCCACTATTGTTTTTCCATTGGTATCTTGAAGACTAGGATAAGTTCTATACAGCTGTCAATCAAATGCTAGCTGGTAAATCAATGGTCATTGTGAGTGATAAAAAAAGCAATGCTCTTGGCAAACATTCAAACATTCTACACACATTCATCTAATTTTTGTTGCTGCTGCTGATTTTGATATTTCTGCTGCTAAAACACGTTTTGAAACAGAAACACAAGTTTTTGTTCATCCTTTTAGCAATATTCAGCAATATTATCTGATATGCACAGCTTTCATAAGCAGTGACAAGGGTTGCTCTTGTCCAAATGCTTTTTTCCTTGATGTTTTGTATTTTGAATGTTCTGTAGCATCCTATGGAGACACTTGGATATTTCTGTTCTAGCTGAGTCAACAAAGTCTTGATCCCCCATCCGTCCTGGGTTTGTGGTCTTTCCATTTTCTATTCTCCTTGTTTTATTTCATTTTCATCAGTTTCCTGAGTCTCTTGCTACACTTTATCATTAGATAGTATGAAGTGGCAATATAAAGAAAGGAAATAGAATTTAAATATGAATCCATGTGTGTGCACGTTATGGTTTAGATATGAAGCATCCACCAAAAGCTCATGTGTGAGACGTGCAAGAATTTTCACAAGTGAAAAGATTAAACTATGACAGTTGTAACCTAATCAGGGGAGTTATCCACTGACTTGGATCAATGGTGATAACTGTAGGTGAGTACGGTGTGGCCAGAGGAGGCAGGGCACTGAGAGGCCTGCCTTTAGGGCATATATTTTGTTCCTGCTGAGCAGATCTCTCTGCTTTCTGGTTGTCATTTCCTGAGCTGCTTCCTTGTGCCACACCTTTTGCTATGATGTTTTGCCTCACCCCGCCCCAGAGCTATGGAGTCACATGACTGTGGACTGAGCCTCTGAAACCATGAGCCGAAATAAGCCTTTATACCTCTAAATTGATCTTGTCAGCTCTTTTGGTCACGGTAATGAAAAGCTGACTAAAACAGCACATCATAATTAAGTCACTGACAATGACAAGAGTTTTCACTTTTATTATTTATAATTCAATAGAAAACACTGCTTTGGGGCTACAGGTCCACAATTTCCCTATAAACCATCATTTTGCAGATGAAATATGTATCCCTTTTATTATCACTTATTTTACCAAAATGTTTTCTATACAATTCAGTCAATACATTCTAATGTTGGTTGTAGAACACTCCCAGAAAAAAAAATCTGGAAGTGGACATTATGTAATAATTATTATTGCTATTATTTATTCAACAAACACTTATAAAGTGCCTAATATATATCAGGCACTATTCCTTATAAATACAAGAAAAACCATTACCACAAGTTTCCAACACATGGCCCATAGGAAGATGGTAAAGAACCTTTCTGTGAGGGTCACTGGCTTAGGCTAAATTTATAAATCAACAGGAGACTCTTGGGTCATCAGTCCCTCCAGCTGGGTTTGATAGAACAATTCTGACAATCAGGTTGGTGCTAGAGAGTATAATCAGATGACTTTGCATCTCTTGCTCTAAATGTGTAAAACAAAAGGGCTACACACAAAGGCCACAAAGGTTTATCGTTCATCATTAGAAACACACAGGAATGGAGAGAATTTCAGTAGCAGAAGTTTTTGGCTAGAAAGAAAAAAAGTCAATTAATCCACGAAATCCTTCCTTCCTTGGATAGAATGAATGTGATGGCTCCTGTACTTACCCTTGCTTCCTTTGGATTCTGACCCAGTTCCAGACATACACAAAAATTAACAGTCTTCATAAAAGTCACATATGGTAGCTGAAGAACATTTTGGGGTGCAAAAAATATCCTATGACTCTTAAATTTGTGCATCTAAAAAATGCTATTAAATAGACATCATAGCTGCTAGAATTGTGACTATATTTTATAAAATATTTTTGAAGGATTCAACTAAGTTTTTATAAAATTAAATTTTAAATGTCAACTTTATTTAAATAATTTAAAGGATTGCACAGGGCAAATCTGTGATAGTGGTGCTGACATGGTTGGTAAAGAAAAAGATGTTAGAACGTAAATTTGGCTGAAAACCAGAAACATTCTTTGTGCCATGCATGGCACATGTTTTGAATTTGTTACTATAAGACATGGCTTCAGCTAGGCCAATAGCAATGACAGTATTTAGAATGATTCAAAATTGTATGTGACATTTTATGGATTTGCCCCAAAGATGGAACATCTTGATGAAACACTATCAATTTTGGCCTTATGACTTCTTTTGGTCACATGGGGTATGCTGACTGCATGCTGATAAAGAAATCAGATTTAATTTAGACACGATGCAAAATGTATCAGAAGAGTTAAGTGAAAAGGGAAGATGCTCAAACAAAGAATGAACCATGTTCTTGGGAAGAATATCAAATTAATTTTGAATTTGCACAATCCATAGTTATTTGGCAGGATTTGGGGTTCCTTACTAATATTAGCAATGGCTTACAAAAACAGATCCAAGTTTGCTACTTTATTTTATAAAGGATTCATTTTTAAAATTTTTAGAAAAAAATATGGAATACTCTTCTAAATTCAAAGTACACATAAGCTATGTAACAAAGTGTCCTTTTGAAAAAATATTAGAAGGGAAACAACTATTTATAATTATGAAGGGGAAGATTCAAGTACAAATAACCTCCACATAAACATGTACAGGGACTATTTTATGAACACTATAGTGTTATTTGATAGAGATTTAAATAAAGAGAGATGATATTTTGGGTTTTCTTTATCATATCCTAGTACTAAAAATTTTGAAAGGCAAACCTAAGAACTATATATCTGATTGCATGAATCTTTGTTTGATGCTGGGACCTTAAACTGAAGCCTCGCACATACTAAGAATGCACCCTATCAATGAGCAATACTTCCAACCCCAACTGCATAAATTTAGGTATTTCTTTAAAAGTTAAATGACAGTTTTGCAGTATGCAAATAATTTGCTTGATAAAATTAAACTACTTTAATAATTTTTCTTGATAATAGCATATAGTGGTAGAATTACTATAGTTGAACATGACATGCAAACTTAATACTTCATTCCCCATCAAAAGGTCACTTGAAGAATTATATTGAAAATCCATTAGCTTGGTAGTAGCATAGTAATGGTTCTCAAGATTGAAATTAATTTTAGGAGCCTATTGCTAAGAACCAATAGCTAAAAAATATTTGCCAGTTTACCATCATTTCCTAATAATATACACAAATAATACAAAACAAAAGTAACACAAAAATCTCACCTCTAAAAAAATAGAATGAGCAATTTTAAATGCTCATTGAATATGAGGACATATTAAGAAAAAATAACTTCTAATTTGTGAATTGTGCACATTTAGTTACCTCTCACTGACCTGTGCACAATAATAATTAAATTCAGTCTTCTGAATATCTTTGATATTTGTCACATAAAAACCATGGCTTACACATCCTTTTCTATTTTGTCATTATGAAGATATATCTGTCAATGTAGGAGAATAGAATCTGTTGTATTTAGTGGCTCACCAATTTGATTTACAGATTTTAAATATGACACACCTGGGATGTGGGCCTGTTTTCACCCTTCCTGGTCCCCACATGTCACAGGTGGGACTAGTGACCATTAGAGTGGAGGAAAAAAAGTTATTATAATTGGCCACTTTAATTCCTCACGGTGGAAATGCAAGAAATAGCAAAGCAAATATCTGAAGGAATCCATGAACACTGAGCAACTAGATGAAAGACAAATTAATAAGCCAGTTAGAAAATATTATTAGAAATGGTACAGAAAATCTCTTAAGTTAGACCACAGAATCTTAGAAACCTCCTGCCTATCTGGCTCTCAGTCTCTGAATTCCACCTGGAATTCCATCTATGAATTCCAACTTTTTAAAATTTTTAAAAATTTTTACTTGATGTATAATAATTAGATATATTTATGGGGTAAAAAGTGATGTTTCAATATATGTATACATTGTGGAATGATCGAATCAGAGTAATTAGCATAATCACCATATCAAGCACTTATCACTCAACATTCTTTCTTCCAGCTATTTTGAAATATGCAATGCTATTGAATACTATTGTTTACTATAGTCACCATGCTGTGCTCTAGAACTCCAATATTTATCCCTTCTATCTAACTATGTCTTGTGTCTGTTGACCAACCTCTCCTCATCCCATTTCTCCTCACTTCCTCTCCAGCCCTTGGCAACCACTGTTCTCATTTCCATTTCTTTCTTTTTTCTCTTTAAGAGAAGATATCTTTTAATGATTATATAATATTTCATCAGTTTAATTTTTTATAATTCTCCTGTCTTGCAACATGTATGTTTATATATACACATACACACAAACACACACATATGTAACATAGCATATATATGTAATATATATATACATATTCACTATGACTTCAAATAGGTACATCTTTTTGTTTCTTCATTGTTGTTATTTTTAATTATTTCACTAGAATAGAGTACCAGGAGTAATTTTATTGGGTCAAAGGAATTTAGTGGTTTTGGCTCCTGCCTATGAATTATTATAATGGTTATAATCAGTTTACTGTTTTAACTTCCATGTGGTAGGCCAAATAATGACCTTTAAAATCATTTTGTAAAGTTTAAGAAAAAAAAATGAGAGTTTGATTAATTATATTTCAAAATAAGTAATAAATGATCAAAGCAATGTTTATATTGTTTATGATAACTCTTTAATAACTAAATTTATCTTTAATAGATTGATGAACTCCCAGAGGGAGCTGTGAAGCCTCCAGCAAACAAGTATCCTATCTTCTTTTTGGGTACTTATGAAACGTAAGTCAACAAAATAACTTAAAGTTTCAGTAGATCTAATTTTAGTTCTTCTAGATTATATTGCTTATAAGTGACCCATAACATTTTATATTTCATTAAGTTCATAATAATCAATTATTTAAGTTACCAGGCTTAACAATGTATGTTTATTAAGGTGAAGATTTTGTTGTTTCTTCATGATAATCTGTCTCCAAGTGATAGTTATATTTCTGGGACAGAGTAGAATGTAATTTAAAAAAATCACATTTCTACTGTATGTACCCAAAGCAGCCATTTACTAACATTATGTGTTTACTTTCATTCCATTAGTAAATATTTTTAAAAATTTATTGATTAATTTTTAATATCCAATAAAATCTATGCATATTGTTTGAGATAGAATGAGTATAAACAATGTAGATCTGAAAAACTATAAACTATTCAATATATAAAACTACTCAATATATACAAATTATATAAATTATTCTATATAAAGAAATTAAAAACAGTCTACAGAAGATGTAAGTATAAGATTAAAAACATGAAATAGAATTAATCACGTTGGTTTTCCTGTATTCAATGAAAGCATTTCCCAAATAAAATGGACGATAAAATGAAAAGAAGAACATCAGAGAAGGAAACAAAAAAGAGTATAGAAAAGAATGAATAAAATTAAACAAGTTTTTAAAGATTTTTTAAAATTAAGAAACTGACTTCATGTTTCATCTCTGATATGTTAAGTAATCAAAAGTCATCAATCTTATCCTTACAGTAACAAAAACGTCTGAAAATCAAATTACATTTCTTGATTCCAACAATGTATTGCTAGAGCTGCCAACTGGTATATATAATTTTGAAGAATAGCTGGAGACAGAATATGGACTAATTTGACATTAAGGAACCCTTGGGGTCCTATAGAGTTAGGGAAACCCTTGCAGTTCCACAGTTTTCCTTCCAGATACCCTACCAGTTTCCCACTGAAGATTCCAAAAAGCCCTAATGTCTCTGATAGGATTAGGTTGTGAATTAAAAATAAAATCAATTAAGGACTAAGTTTCAAAGAAAAATATTGGGAATATTGCAGTCAGAGATGTGAGTAGGGAACAGTGGGGGTGGTACACATTAATGAAACACTTGTGAAAGTCATAGTCCTCAGATATAGACCCACTTAAAGATTGGATAGGATTAGAAAAAACTCCTTTGTCCCATATCTGACCTGCACAACAGCAAGGATCTGGTATAATAACAATCAATTACAGCTGAAAGAGCTGTAATACACAAATTCTTTCTCCCTAAAGTAGTGTTTAAGGAAACTCAAACAGTGAGATTAAAAAAAAAAAAGTACAGGATGAAAGCTTAAAGCCTCTGGTACCTTTAGCAGCAAGCAAGCATTAAACACCAGACAAGTCCTCACCAGATAAAATAAATACTCCTATCAGTGGCCTATTTACCTCATTTTATATTATTCAATAAAACATGTATGGCTTTCAACAAAAAATTACAAGACAGGCCAGAAGACATGCTAAAATGTAGTCCAAAGATAAAAATCAGACTCAAACATATGATGCATGTTTGACTTTCCAAGCTAAAAATACTAAAGTAATTATGATTAATATATTAAATACTCTAATGGGAAAAAATATACAGCATGCAAAAACTTATAAACTATGTTAGGGAAAATGGAAACTAAGAATCAAAACAAAATTCTAGAAATCAAACATGCTGAAATAGAAAGGAAGAATGCCTTCTGATGCCATCAATTAAATTATAGCCAAGGAAAGTAACCATGATCTTGATGATATGTTAATTAAAAATTTCCCAAACAAAAATATAAAAGAAATAAAAGCAACCCAAGAAATGTAGGACAATGTCAAAGAATAAAGCACACATAACTAGAATACAAAAAGAAAAAAGGAAAACAGAGCAGAAAAAATATTTGAAGTAAAACTATCTGAAAATTTTTCAAAAACTAGGAAGAGATAAAAAAGCACAGATTTTGAGAGAATATCAAGTAGGATAAGTAGCAAATATAAATAGGTGAATAAACAAAGTAATAAAGAAGAATTTGTCATCTCACATCCAAATTACAGAAAAATAAAAACAAAAAAATTTTGAAAGAAGAAAGAAAAATAATTGCCTTACTAATACAGCTATAGAGGAATAAGGATAAGAAATTCATTGGATAGCACAATATCCAATTTTTATCTTCAGCTGATGTTTCTAACACAGTCCTTTTCTCCATTGTAGGCATAGCCCTGAGCCAACATCCTTGTGAATTCCACAATTTGAGTCTTTTTTAAATTCAATCTTCTAGTCTATGTCTTTTAATTTATGAGTTTAGGACATTAACATTCAGAGTTATTATTGAAATAAGGCTTGTATTCTTGTTCATTTTAGTTTATTTTTGGTTCTTAACTTGACTTGGTTTCTCCTTTGATTGGCTTTTCCAATCAAAGTAGTGTAGTTCCTTCCTTTGCCAATTTTCATTGTTGTTTTTCATTTCTTCCTCATGGAATATTTTGCCAAGAATACTCTCTAGTGCAGGCTTTCTTGCTGTAAATTCTTCTAACTTTTGTTTATCATGGAAAGTTTTTATTTCATTACCAAATCTAATGCTTAATTTTGCTGGATATAAGATTCTTGGTTGGCATCCATTTTCTTTCAGAACTTGGTATATGATGTTCCAGGATCTCCTGGCTTTGAGGGTCTGGGTTGAGAAATCTGCTGAAATCCAAATTGAATCCTCCCTGTATATAATCTGCTCCTTCTCTCTTGCAGATTTTAAAATTCTATCTTTATTGTGTATGGCAGGCATTTTCATTATAATGTGCCTTGGTGTGGATCTGTTGTAGTTTTGTACATTTGGTGTTCTGAAAGCCTCTTGTATTTGATTTTCCAACTCATTCTTCATGTTTGGGAAATTTTCTGATATTATTTCATTGAAGAGATTGTGCATTCCTTTGGTTTGTACCTCTGGGCCTTTCTCTATCCTGATAATTTTTAGATTTGGTCTTTTCATGTTACCCCATAGTTCCTGGATGTTCTGTTTCTTAACATCTTCATTGTGTGGTCAACTTTATTTTCAAGATTATATATTTTGTCTTCATTGTCTGAGGTTCTGTCTTCCAAGTAGTCTAGTCTGTTGGTGATGCTTTCTATTGAATTTTTTATTTGGTTTGTTGTTTCCTTCATTTCAAGGATTTCTGCTTGGTTCTTTTTCAAAGTCTCTATCTTTTTCTTGAAGTAATCTTTTGCTCCCTGTATTTGCTCTCTAATCTCTTTGTTGGAGTGATCAATTGTTGACTTTATTTGCTCTCTTCCATTATTCTGTACTTCACAGATCATTTTAGTAATGTCCATTCTGAACTCCTCTGACATTTTATCTACTGTGCTGTCAATAGATTCTATTGTTGTAGCATCTTGATTTGTTTGGGGCATTTTATTCCCTTGTTTGTTCATGTTGTTCATGTGTCTTCTTCTCTAGCAATGCTGATCTGAGGTATTACAGTTTCTACCCTATAATCTTATAAAGTCCCTGCAAGTTACCAATACCTCACCCCTGGTGTAACTGGGCCTTCAGGGACCTCAGGGATGTTCTTCCTGGTCCTGGCTGTTGACTCTAGATGGATGTAGGGAGGAATAGCCACTGGTTGGTAGAGAGGAGACTGCAGTGCCTCATTTCCATTTCTATGAGAGCAACTTCTTATATAAGAGGATATCAGGCAAGATTTGTCTTTCTGTCCCTATTGTATCATATTAAATGAAATGAAATCCAGGTTGATCCTCTGCAATGTCCTCATATTGTTTTAAATCATGCTGCATGGGTCTGCTCAACGAGTTGGGGTCCTGAGAGATGGAGGAAAAGGGGGTCCTTGGGGGATGAAGTGGGTCTCTCAGAACGAGGTTTTGGGGTGATGGTCCGCCGGGTCAGTCCACCCAGACTCTGGGGTAGGTAAACAGTTCTGCCGGAGCCAGATGCAGAACTGCCTTTTATTCCAGAAAGTACAGACGCTTATATACACTCCTGGACCAATCAAGGCCTAAAGTTACAAACAAAGGGGTGCTCTCCATCAAGCACACAGTCCCTTAGCATAGAATGGGGAAAGATGGAAGGGAGGGGTTGAAAGTATGGCGAGTGCTCCTACATCCTCAGTTGCCCTTTTTCTCATGAATGAACTTTCTTCAGTTTCTGCATGTTCTGTGCCCTTTTTCCTCCCTCTGTAGCCAGACTGGTTCATCTTGTCCCATTCCTTGGATCATTCACATTTTTGTATATAGTGTCTATTTCTTAATGGGAAGATAGAGTTGCTTTCTGAACCTGCCTACCCAGATCACTTTTCTCCACCATTTTTAACTGGACACTATTATTCTTTCAGAGCCTAGAATACAAGTTGTGGCTCCTCAGAGGTTCTATGTTTCTCTTAAGTAGCTCTTTAGTACAAGGCCAATTAACCTGGTCTCCAGGTCTTTGGGTACCTTTCCTTCAGAACAAAGAGATAAGATGAACAAAATCCTCCAACCAGAACAGACTTTGCACAGTGGAGTTATACATCTTGAGGCATATTTGTGGAGCATGGTGAGAAAGGAGAGAAAGACAGACGAGCAAGACAGAAATGATCCATTCTGCAAGTCCAGCATCCTGGTGGTCCAGTGCTTATCTGATCTTTAGAAGTTTCTTTTCCCAGAACCAGTGGTCCTTTCATCAAAAATTTTTGAAACACACGAATCCAAAATTGGCATCGTACAAGGCTTAAGGTTGGTTCAAAAAATTCAAAACCCCTGAAGTTGGACAAAGCTCTGAACCTAACAAAACACATATTCCTTTAAAAAGGTCATTTAACTTAATTGCCAAATACACTGAACTGCACTCTAGAGTTCCTGGTATTGTTTTACATCAAAGATCATGTAATCTTTGTTTTTTTAATAAAGTAGGCAATCCCAATTAATTTCATGCATTCATATTTCACTACTTAATTCATCCCATTCTATAGATGAGAAGATTTCTTTTCTCCTGAGTTCTTCCATCCCAGCTTTTGGCACACTCTTATTTTTAGCGGTCATTCCACACATGAAGGGATTCAATTATGCAATCTTTTACTGATCCTGGCTGTGTACTTCCAATCCTTGGACATGGTTCTTATTAGCAATCCAAAACCATTGGCGAACACCATTATCACTGGAATAAATATAACTTGGACGAGAAATAATTATTAAGAAAAGCAAAAATCTTTGTTAGTAAGGCTGTAGCCAAAAAACAAAAAAACCTCATGATTTCCCTTTGTTTTCAGATCAAACGGCCCAGATTATCAGCATCAGAACATTTTTTAAATGCTTTGCAGTTATATAATCTCCTGCAGCTGCTTTGCATGTTAATGATAATGAATTTAGAACAAATTGCTTGAATGTAACCTTTGTATAATATTGACTTGAGTTGGTAAATTAAATGAATCTGAAAATACTCTCATCCATAGAAACATCATATTGTGACCATTCATACAAACTGATCAGGGTGTATTCCAGGAATTACACACTGGTAAAGTTTAAAGTCTTTGGAGCATGAATTTGAGCTATATTTCTTTTTATTCAGTTTGGACACAGTGTAAGGAATCGGCAATTCTTAGGGAATACTACATTGTCCCACAAACATAAAGTGCATAAAAATCCTGCAAACTCATGGCAGAATGTGAACGTTTGTGTTCTCATTTCCAGAGGAACTTGCTTTTCTCTTAGAACACTAATTGTGAGACTGAGGTTAGCTTTGAAATGATCAGCTGGCCACTTAGAAGTCCTTTCCTCATATAAAACCTGAGAGTAACTCATTCCAGGGCAATTTTAAGTCTCAACTCTTTCAGTATTGTGTGTCCTGGACAAATATTCTGCTTGAGTTCAGTTAAGAGGAGAGGGAAAGAAAAGTGCCCTGCTCAAGTCTACTGGCCAGGGTATCACCAGGAAAAGAAACTGAAGATAGGCAAAAACAAGAGGCAAGTAGGGGAGTGAAAAAGAAGGAGGATTTGAAACTTGAGGTTGAACTTGACCTTGTTTAGAAATTGCTGCCTCAAAGGGAAAGTTCTTGTAAAGTTTGGGACATATGGTGATGCTGTATCAGCCATGTTTCCTTTTTCTAAATGTCAGCCTCTAGATTTTAATGGCCAAAATGTGAAGATGCCTTCATTGTACAGTGCAGACTTGAAGGAGGCCATTCTATTATTATAGACCCAGAATCCCTCCCCTTCTGGACTTGAGTTAACCTTTCACTTAAATGCACCCAAGTTCCTTCACACCATGAGGCATCCAGACTTCTATGCTGGACCACTCTAAGGGAAAGAGAAGAAATTACAATCAGAGCCATGGCCTGCCCTTCTTGGCCTTCCATCCCAGGATGCCAGTTCAACATAAACCACAGTGTTAGAAGGTGTTTGGTTTCACACGGCTCTGGATCAATTCCCTGAGCTTCTCATCTTCCAAACCAGAGCAGCATTTTCCCATTTCTACTCCTAGATCCAGAAATCTGCTCTCTATTTTCTGGGCAAATTGCCTGCTGAGGTTGTCTGCAAATGTGATGTTCTCTCTGATATTAAATGGGGAAATGGTGGTGACATCAACGGGCTCCTATTGCCAGGAGAATCTCTGTGACTCAAGGCCAGCAGAATCATATTTGTAGTTTCTCTCATCATCAGCTAGTGAGTCGACTGAGCTGTGAGTAGTTCAGGGCCTGATGGTGCAGTGGTTGGAGGAGCAGCTCCTAAAAGCAAAGTCAGAAGTTTAAATCTAGACTCAGGATGTGTTAACCATGGGTAACATAGGCAAGTCAACTAACTTCTAAGTGCCTGAGTTTCCTCATCTGCAAAATAAAGGCAATAATAAGTCATACTATACAAGGATGTCATATAGAATAAAATGAGTTAAAACTCACAGAATGCCTAGCAGTGCATGGCACTCATAAGCTCCAATAAATATTAGCCATTATTATTATCATCTGTTTTTGCTTCAAGCCAATGTAATCAAGGGATGTGGGGTGTGGTTCCCCAAAGGGAAAACAGCAGTAACTATGACAACTAGGAGGGTTAATACAGGTCCTTGGCATGCAGAGTGCCCTCACTCAGGGTGACTCTGGTTGTGATTAGTAAATTCCTCCCCTTGTCATGTTACAGACTATCATAGTCTGACTGGGGAAATGGTTTTGACTTTTAATCTCCAGTCGAGAACTCCAGTGTCATTGTTATGCCTACTTCCACTTTACTTTTTAAACAGTGATCAACTAATTATACAAGAGAATGAGACTGAGAACAAGACTGAGAATGTACCCAGGGCACCAGAATGCCAAGGCACCAAATAAAAATAAAAAAATTAAAAATGAAGGTAGAGAAGGTAGGAGGAAGTTCAGAAACTTGCAGCTAAAAATTACAGTGAGGAGTTACTTGAATTTCTGGAAATGTGCAGAATGAATACTATTAGCTGGATTTCCATCTGTCCTAGGGGCACAGACTTTTAGAAAGCTTCAGGGTTTGTTACCAGTGGCCATGACTGTCCTTTGCTCTTGCCTGCCTTGTCTAACTTCCATTGACTTCCAGCCTTCTGCCAGGACTGGGTTCTTTTGAAGGGACAGCTAGCTCAGCTCCATCTAGTGAGTGATAACTCAGAGGGACATATGCTATTCTACAATGGCTCCCAGAATTTCCCAGAGGGGTGCTGTGCAGTCATAACTGACTTCCTGGTACATATTGGATGAACTTCCCTTTTTCTCCCTAGATCACTTCCTCATTTCCCAGCTTGTACTTCCCTCATGGTCCAAGTAAGGGACTCAAATCCTAAGACCCAAACTCAGATACACTGTGAGCCTATGCTGATTTATGTGGACACTCCTGGTTCCATCTGTGGCCTTTGGGATTGCAATGTGGAATAGGCTTCCTCTGACATAAGGAAGGCAATCTCCCCTCACATTCACTTGTTTGCAGCTGATGTTATCTACTGGCTGCTACCATAGGCATTCACCACTCAGAGCACTTAGTTCACATTCCCCAGATTGCTCCTGGCACCTCCAATATTTACTTTCATTTATACTTCAGACACAACAATCTCTTTTCACAGTCTCACGAGGCCAGGATGAACTGGGGGCATGCCTACAAGGGGTGCATTAGAAAGAATATATCAAGTGTGTATTTACAGGATCTGCACCATTAGTCCAGTGTTTACCTGTCACAAACTTGTAATCTCTAAATTAGTCAAGTGGCAGTCACAAAGGTAGGGCAATGCCAGCCTTGAGTGGAATCCTAGAGAAAAATGTAAGCACATCTGTGAAGAGTTTTCAGCATAAAATCTTTTCTTGGCAAGCCAGGTACCACTCTCTCTCAGAATAGTGCAACTCATGTGAATACAAAAAAGAAAAAGAGAGATGGGAGCGGGAAGCTGTTTCATTGGAAGATGTTTTCTCAATAACTACTGCCACAATATTTCTCAGAATGTTCCTCTAAGGAAACCCTGTGGAGAAAGGAGAATAATTACCCACTTTCTTGGAGCCCAGCCTGAAGCTACCCCCTCAGCTATAACTTCGACATTTATTTGAATCCATTGTCTCTTAAGGATACCTGGAAATTTCACTATTTACTTCATCGTTCATTTCCCTGTTCACACTTCTTGCATTCAAAGAAGTTGACATTCCAACATTCCATGGAACTTGCTAGAATATGTTTCATTTCTAGGAACCACAAGAGGATTTTCAGAGGTCACACACAAGCTAAATTACTCTGTGTGTTATGTGTGTATGTTTAGGCTGGCATACGATATTTTAATGATTTGGTTTGTCAATAGCTAATAATAATTGAGCAACTAGCAGCTTTCATGTCAAAAATTACAATTTCTGGTGGGGTCTGGTTTTTGTTGTTGTTGTTTTGTGCTTGTTTGTTTTTGTCTGTTGCTTTGAAAATCTCATTGACCTAGAATTGAGTAAATGTTAGGGCCTTTTATGGGCATTTGTTCTCCAGTTTGCCACAATGTGTATAATATCCTAGTACCATATACTTGTCTGTGATTCCCAAGAAACCTCTAGAAGATATTGGTTCATAACTCCTAACTGACATCAGTTCTGGCATATGGCAGTCTAATTGCTAAACCCCTAAATAGTAAGTATGTAGAAGGTAGCAGAACCTTTCCACAATTTCCCCAGTACCTTCCTTCAATTACTCCAGGATATTAAATTTCAGAGTGTTACTCAGGTCTGGTTTGCATATCATTGCCACTATGTTAACTGCTTGCTTCTGACTTGCAGCAATGTAAGCAATTGAGAATAAAATGCCTTTAAAATTTTCTTTTCTTTCATTTATTTGTTTGTTTGTTTATCTGAGATGTATTCTCATTGGTCATGTTGCCCAGCCTGCTTCAAACTCCTGGGCTTGGGCCACCCTCAGCTTCCTCAGTAGCTGGGACTACACAGAGGTACCACCAGTTGCCTTCAGAAATTTTCATAGCAATTTGACGTTGTTATAACATCCAAGAGCTTTGAAATGTACTCTTCACTGAAATGAATACAGGCTAGTTTGGATTTTGCCAGACTCGTGTGATAATATGCATGTGGTTCAAGTTGGACACTAATCATGTGCAGTAAGACCACACATTGATCCATGAGAGATAGAAAATTTTCAAAATGTAGCCCACCACTTTTAGAAGCACTGGATTAGTAGATTCTCAACAATTGCTGGAATGACTAATTGAATATTAAATCAAAATGTATGCACATAATGGCATAGGCACAGTAAACATAGAGTTAGATATAATTATGACATAACTTTGATAAAGACTGTCACTGAAAACAATTTCATTCCATATAATTTTTCAAACCACCAGAATCCCAAACAATCTTCCATACAGAACTCTTCAAATGACATTTCTTTTGCATATTCAATGTGCCCTCTAAAACTCTCAGCCCCATTTGTCGTGGTAAATTGAAGAACTTGCCTGGAGAATTGCAAAAATCAACATGTCCTAGGGTTACATAATGAATTCCTCTAGTGCTTTATAACTGGGATTAAGGCAATTTATGTGGTTTTGCATGGCCCTTTTCATTACTACGAAACAATCGAGTGATTTTTCATATTCATTAATAACGATTTAACCACTCTGACACTCCTTCCCGTTCCTTTTGCCGCCTGCCAGAGAGCATCAGAGCAAGGCCTTCTGGGTACCACTAATGGAGTCTATGTTATAAGATGAACAGTAAGGAATCCCCTGTGCATACTAATGTGGGAAAATTCCAAAAGGTAGCCACAGCAGTGATGGCTACAGCTTACCAAAGTGGCAGAAATGCGCCTGAGTTCTTATGTCTGACTTTTATATCCACTCAGAGAAGTAGTAAATGAATGCCTTTGACTATCTATGTAGGGGAAAATGCATATTTATAGGCTGCCACAAATGTCCTTACCAACAGAAATGGTCGATTACCTTGGTCTTCCAAGACCAGTATTGAGTTTGTAACAATCTATCCACCCACAATTCCCCACTTGTGAGCAAGGGCAACCTTCTGCAGGTAGGGACAGGGATGCTGAATATGCCAGTTACAAGGACTTACTCTGAGCACTGCTGATGAGTCCATGGAGGAAGTCAGCCTGTGACCTTCACTTCATTGGCAGAATGACCAAATCAGTTGGGCCCCCCAAAATGAGGACACAGCATGTGGAAAAACATGTTAGCATTTAAAAGCTAGCTACCTATACAGGAAGAAGGGAGAGATGTACTCTCTTATGGGCTGATTATGAGTCTCGCACTTTAGAAGTATTTGTCACAAATTTGAATTTAGCATAAATGCAATAATATTCTTGCTCTGTCAATATCTTGACATGAGTTAATATGTAGATTAATTATAAACTGTACATCTTTTTGAAATAATGCATAGTAATTTTTCAGCTGAGAGATCACTCACCCTTATAGTTATGTTTACATACACATAAAAAAATGTGACAGTGACCAGTTTGGTGTGATTATATTTTTTGTCTATAACGTCTAGTTACAAACATACACACATTTTTATCCCTTTCATGTTTATACTCTGGCATATTTGGACCTTTTTTGTGAATAAGCTACTCTTATTTCCAAGAAATACACTCCAGAATGTATATTTAAAAAAAAAAAAAGCATTTAGAGAATTGAATGACTTTCAGGAGCAAGAACCAAACAGAGGATTTTTGTCCTCATTAAATAAATGTGTAAATATATTTACATTGAAATTGTGAGAGAATGTTTCTTTATTTAAATGACATTTACTTAAGAATTGCATTTTTCCCTTTTAGTATAAATTTTCACATATTTATGCCTGCTGCTTCAATAGCAGTAATTATGAAATAACACATTACTATTAAGCAGAAAGGCTGATTTCCATCTTCTGGGTTTGGTGATGGACAATGGGCTACTTCAATCTGGGAAAAGGGACAAGTAAATATCAATGCCCTATTAATCCCTCTAAACCCAGAAGGCTCAGCTGCTTTAGGTTAACTTTAATCTTATTTGTCAGATTTATGTCAGTTTGTGGTATTAGAAGTCTTTGCTCTTTCTTTGTCTTGCAACACTAAAGCTAACTGGAAGGATCTAAGAGGTTGGTTTGTTATGTGTTTCCCTGTTGTTTTGTTATTTATTATTAATTTATCTTGTTGCTTTCCCCTTACAAAGGGCATGAGAAAGCTAGAAACATAACTTTTGCGAGTCAGACTGATCTTTTAATGCCACGCCAATGTTTCTAGCTTCCTCTCAAGTGTTGTTCAAATGCCAACATACTAGAAATGCTCTTGGTCTCAGCCTTACAGTGGCCATCCATGCTGCCAATGTTTTGGTTTAGATAGAAGGTGTCCCCCAAAAGTTCTTATGTTAATGCAGGGACATTCAGAGGTGATGTGATTAGATTGAGAGCTGTAACCAAATTTGTTCATTCTAGTTTGAATGGACTGACTGGTAACTGTAGGCAGGTAGGGTGTGGCTGGAGGAGGTATATCACGGGAGGCATGCCCCGGAAGGGTGCATGTTTTCTGCATCCTTTTCTTCTCTCTCTCTCTCTCTCTCTCTGTCTCTCTCTGTCTCTCTCTCTCTCTCTTCCTCTCTCTCCTTCCTGGCCACCATGAACTAGCAGTGCTCCTCCACCTTGCCCTTCTGTCTTAACTTGGATCCAGAGCAATGGAGATGGCCATTCGTGGACTAATCTCTGAAACCATGAGCAAAATAAACTTTTCTTCCTCTAAGGTGTTCTTGTCCAGTATCTTGGTCACAACAATGTAAGTATGACTAATACAACCACCCTTTCATATATTCTCCTGCCTCCTCTATATCCATAGAATGAATCAACCTCATTATGAGGGAGAAGAAGCCCCATCCAGCTTTATGGTATGCTTACACAGGTCCACCTGTAGTTTAGGAAGGAAAAGCCAGCCACAAGAATGATGGGAATCCACATGTGCAAATCAGTGATTCACAGATGCACCAGCACAGGGGAAAGCAATTAAAGCCTCAGAAAGAGGAAAAAGGAAAAACATATTGAAACACTACACTGAGATTTCATCTCACTAAGTTAGAATGGTGATCATCAAGAATGCACATAATAAATGCTGATGGGGATACAGGGAAAAGGATACTAATACATTGTTGGTGGAAGGGCAAATTAATACAACCCTATGGAAAGTAGTATGGAGAGTCCTTGAAAGACCTTAATAGATGAATGGATAAAACTGTGGTATATAAACACAATGGAATGTTACTCAGCAATAAAACAGAATAAAATTATGACATTTGCAGGTAAATGGATGGAGTTGGAGAACATCATGCTAAGTGAAGTAAGCTGATCCCAAAGAACCAAGGGCCAAATGTTTTTGCTGATTAATGGATGCAGATACATAATGAGGGTAGTGTTAGGGAGCATGGGAGAAATGGAGGAAATTTGGATAGGACAAAGGGGAGGTAGAGGAAGGGAGGGGGTATGGGGGTAGCAAAGATGGTGGAATGAGATGGACATTACTACCCTAGGTACATGGATGAAGACACAAATGGTATGACCTTATCTTGTTTATAAGCAGAGAAATGAACAATTGTGCTCCATATGTGTAATATGACTTGAAATGCAGTCTTTTGTTTTAAAAAATAAAAATAGGGCTGGGATTGTGGCTCAGTGGTAGAGCACTTGCCTCACATGTGTGAGATACTGGGTTCGATCCTCAACACCACAACAAAACAAATAAAAGGGAGGAGGGGGCATGGGGACAGTAAAGGTGGTAGAATATGATGGTGATCATAGCCCTAACTTTATGTATGACTGCATGTATGTTGTGATTCTATATCACTTACAACCAGAGAAATGAAATGTTATCCTCTATCTGTGTACAATGAATCAAATTGCACTCTGTTATCATGTAAGCCTAAATAGAACAAATAAATAAATTTAAAAAAAATAAAAATAAATAAAAGATATTCTATCTAAAGCTAAAAAAAGATTTAAAAAATAAAAATAAATAAATTTTTTAAAATATAAAAAAGAAATCTTAATCACAACAACAACAACAATAACAAAAAAAATATAATATTCACATTACCCATAACCAATCAGGTAAATTCAAGTTTCCTTTGTGCTGAAATTAATTTCCATATAATTACCTTTAACTTAATTCAGTAGAGTACTATTCTCTTGTCTGAAACATACTGAACTAAGTTAATATGAATTGCATTTTTAAATATACACAACAAAGATTTGGGAGTCGGAAAAAAAAAGACTAGGAATGAAACCATCAAATGATCCAGCTATCCTTCTTCTTGCTTGGTGTTTATCAAAAACAAAACAACAACAAAAACTAAACTAAAATCAGCATACTATAGTGATACAGGCACATCAATGTTTATAGCAGTGCAATTCACAATAGACAAGTTATGGAACCAGCCCAGATGTGTACCAAGAGATGAATGGATGTGTACACAATGGAGTTTTACTCAGCCATAAAGAAGACTGAAGTTGTCATTTGCTGGAAAACCTAGATGGAGCTGGAGAACATAATGCTAAGTGAAATAAGCCAGACTCACAAAGTCAAGGGTCAAATATTTTCACTTGTAAGTAGAAGCTAGAGAGAAAGAAGAGAAGGGGGGAAAAAGGGAAAGAAAAGATATTTCAAGAAAATAGAAGAGAAACAAATATAGTAGAGAAAGGACACCAAGAGGAAGAGAGGAGAGGAGGACATGGGCAAGCATTGGAGAAGAAAATCTACCAAATTACACTATGTCCATGGGTGAATAGCCACAGTGAATCCCACTTTTCTATATAATTATTATGCACTAATTTAGAAAAAGTAATAAAATAAAAGGGAAATCAGTAAAGTAAGAACATCAGGTGGAGGGGAGAAGGGAAGAGTAAGGAGGAGTACTAGGGAATGAGATTCATCAAAATATGTGCATGCATGAATATGTCACAATAAATCCCACTATGATGTATAATTAGAATACACCAATTAAAATTTTTCAAAAGGAAAAGCAAAAAGAGGAACTTGAAGTCTTCAGAGAGGAAAAGTAAATGCATGATTGGATTACAACTGTAGGGAATCTGGTATATGAGATATCTGAGAAAGCATGGGAGAGATCAGATCACATCAATTTTAGCATGTGAGAAACATCAAGAAATTTGCACTTTAATAAGAGCAAAGAAGTTCAACTTCATCCAAGAATATAGGTCTCTACATGTTATTTCTGTTCTGAGCCGATGGTCCAGGATGAATGTCATTTCTAGCCATCCATCCATCCATCACCTATTCCTACTCATTTGAAACATTCCATGTTGTATAAAGCACCTACAAAGTGCAAGAAATGCTAGACTTTCATTCAGGGAGTATGTGAGTATTTATGTGTCACACATTCTTATAGGCTTTGGAATATAGAGATTTAAAACATGATCCTTGCACTCTCAGATGGGAAAAACTGTGGCACATCCAATGAAATTAATTGATATTTTTGCTGAGGTATTGGTCATGCTGTCATTTGGATGTCAAAATTCCCAACTCTCACAAAAAAGTGTTCCCCTAGATTATATTGTACCCCACATGGTGCTTGTGTTATGCCAATCTTGGAATTTACGGAGCACTGACTGAAAACACCTTTGAGATCATTTTATGCAATTGAATCATTTTGCAACTGAAGAGATAGATGACAGATACCTAGAGGTAAGGAGGACTGTCCTCGAACACCAAGTATTAATCTCAAAATGATCTGATGCTCAAAAGCAAATTAGTGGATGTTGATACATAGGGAGGGTGGGGGGAGCATGGGAGAAATGGAGGAACTTTGGATGGGACGGGGGAAGGTCAGGGAGGGGAGGGAAATGGGAGTAGCAAAAATGGTTGAATGAGATGGACATCACTACCCTAGGTATTTGTATGAAGACACAAATGGTGTGACTCTATCTTGTTTGCAACCAGAGAGATGGAAAATTGAGCTCTATATTTGTGCTATGACTTGAAATGCATTTAAATAAATAAATAAATGAATTCAAAAAAATAATCAGAAGTAAAAATCAAAAAAGAAAAAGAAAAAAGAAAATTAACAAATGGGACTAAACAAAACTAAAAACTTCATTATAGCAGAAGAAACAATCAACAGAATTAAAAAATACCCTACATAATAAGAGATGTTTGCAAACTTTGCATTTCACAAGGAGTTAATGTCCAGAATATATATGGAGTTCAAATAACACAATAGCAATATTTATATATATATATATATATATATATATGCCATATATATATATATATATATATGCCTGATTTTAAAATAGGTAAGAAAAGAGACATTTCTCAAAAGACATTTGGACACCAAACAGGTACATGGAAAAGATGTTCATCATGACTAATAATCAGTGAAAAATAAATTTAATCACAATGAGAACTTACTTCACTCTAGAATGACTATTATCAAAAAGGCAGAGACCAAGCGCTGGTAAGAACATTGGAGAAAAGGGAAACTTTGCACACCACTAGTGGGAATATAAATTAGTGTCGCCATTATAGAAAATAGTATAAAATTTCCTTAAAGAAATAAAATAGAACTACTATATGAACTACCAATCCTACTATTGGTTACATATTCCAAAAAATGGAATCAGTATGTTGAAGAGATTATCTATACTCCTATGTTTATTGCAACACTATTCACAATGGCCAAACTATAGAATTGACCTAGGTGTTCATCAATACACAAATGGATAAAGAAAATGTGGTATATGTACCCAGTGAAACATTGTTCAAGTATAAAGAGACTGAAATCCTATCATTTGCAGCAACATGGAGGAGCCTGGAGGACATTATGTCAAGTGAAATAAACCAGACATTGAAAGACAATACTACATGATCTCACTCGTATGTGGAATCTAAAAAAGTTCATCTCGTAGAAGTAGTGATTAGAACAGCAGTTACCAGAGATCGGAGAGAGGCTGGGGAGAGGGAAGGAGAAGAGGGAATAAACACAGTTACAATTAGAATAGAGGAATAAGTTCTGTTACCTATTACACAAAAGGGTAACTACAGTTAAAAAAAATAATTTGTGTATCTCAAGATAGCAAGAGGACAGGACTTTGAATGTTCCCACCACAAAGGAAGGATAAATGTTTGAGCAGATGGACATGTTAATTATCCTGATTTGATAATTACACAATGTATACTTATATTGAAACATCACATTGTACCCCCTGAATATGTACTATTATTATGGGTCAATTAAAAATAAAAAATAATTAAACAGCAATTCCTTTGAAGGAACTTTTAAATTCTGATAGAAAATGTGTTCATTTTTTAATGTTTTATATACTAAGAGGGAAGATACAAGGAAGTTTGTATTCAAACTGATCCCCTGATCCTGTCAAAGAATGTAGGGGTGAGGGTACTATGGGGGAAGATTTTTTAATTTCATAATGGAAATGAAAGATCATCCAGTTATTTTTCTGACAGGTGCAATTTTATCTCACCTTTACAAAAATTGTTTTATCCCAGGGAAAAAATAAACAAACAGAAAACACCAATGTGAAGGAAACAGTCCCTGAGAAGTATCTAATGTGATACTGTGATGTTTTTCCACTGACAATTTTCATTTACATCATTTCTCACAAAGAAAATGCTGCTGTCTCAGAGTTTCCCCTGTGCTAACTAACCATCAGTCATCTTGGACAAGGTGGCGGGGGCGGATCCATGAAGGTTGTGCACATGGCTATTGAAAATAGTGAAGTCAATCCTCAAACTAAGCAGATAGAATAACCTGATCTATTTTTTTTTTTTTTTAGTCTTCTGTTGTTTGTCTAATAGAATCATGTTTTTAGACATGGAAAGTAAAGAGCATGTTGAAGAAAAGCCCAAGGTGTTAATGTCTGGAAGTTGCTGGTCTCAGCATGTTTATCAGGTATATAGTTTCACGTTTTTCCATTGTAGACTCTTTGCCTAAAAGCCTTCTGGAGCATTCTCTAAGGTGACTTCCCAACCATCCATTGAGAACACAGGCTTTGGAATCAAGCAGATCTTTGTGGAATTCTGTGTTGCCGCTTTATTTTCTTAAAATATTTTATTAGTGCATTATACTTATATATAATATTGGGATTTTTCTGACATAATTAAACAAGCATGGAATATAATTTGCTCAGTTCCTAGTACTTCCCCTTTCCTCTGCTTCTTCCACCCCATTCCCTTTCCTCTATCCTACCAATCCTCTGTTTATTTATAATTTTTTTATATTAGTTCATTATAGATATACATAAAGGTGAAATTCACTGTGGTATATTCAAATATGTACATAGGATAATTTGCTTAGTTTCATTCCACTGTTTCTCTTTTTCCTCTCTCTCCTACCTCCCCTTCAATTCCCTTCCTCTACTCCACTAATCTCCCTTCTATTTTCATGGGATCCCCTGCTTTTACCCCTTATTTTGGTCTAGCTTCCACATAATGAGAAAAAATATTCAACCATTGACTTTCTGGGTCTGGTTTATTTTACTTAGCATGATGTTCTCCAATTCCATCCATTTATCAGCAAATGCTATAATTTCATTCTTTATGGCTGAGAAAATCTCCATTGTGTGTATATACTATATTGTCTTTATCCATTTATCTGTTGATGGGCATCTTTTCTAGTTCCATAACTTGGCTATTGTTAATTGTGTTACTGTAAATACTAATGTGGCTGTATCCCTATAGTATGCTAATTTTAGGTCTTCTGGATATATACTGAAGAATGGGATAGCTGGTCATAGGGTGGTTCCATTCCTAGTATTTGAGGAATCTCCATACTGCTTTCCAGAGCAGTTGCACCAATTTGTAGTCCCACCAACACTGTATAAGTTACCTTTTTTCCTACATCCTAACCAGGATTTGGTATTATTCATACTGTTGATAAGTATCATTCTGACTGGAGTGAGATAAAATCGTAAATGTAGTTTTGTTTTGCATTTCCCTAATTGCTAGAGATGTTGAACATATTTTTATGAGTGTTAGCCATTTGTATAACTTCTTTTTAGAAGTATCTGTTAGTTCTTTTGCCCATTTATTAATTGGATTATTTATTTATTTATTTATTGGTGTTAAGTTTTGAATTCTTTATATATTCTGAATATTATTCCCCTGCCTGAGGAGCAGATGGCAAAGATCTTCTTCCATTCTGTAGGCTCTCTCTTCATGCTCTTAATTATTATTATTATTTGCTATGAAGAATTTTTTAAATTTGTTGCCACTTTAGAAATGACTGACTTTGCCAGACATGGTGGTACACACCTGTAAGCCCAGTACCTTGGGAAGCTGAGACAGGAGGATTGCAAGTTTAAAGCCAGCCTCAGTAACTTATCATGGCCTTAAGCAACTTAGTGAGACCCTGTCTCAAAATAAAAATTTAAAAAGGGCTGGGGATGTGGCTCGGTGGTTAAGCATGTTGAGTTTAATCCTGGGTACCAAAAAGAAAAAAATGACTTTGGGCAAGTTATCAGTTCTCCCTGAGACCACAATTCCTTTATCTGTAAAGCAAGGAGAATAGAGCTACCAGAGATTGTCATGAAAACCAAATGAGAGCCCAGCATGGTGGTGCAAGCCTGTAATCCCAGCACTTAGGGAGGCTGAGACAGGAGAATCGCGAGTTCAAAGCCAGCCTCAGCAACAGCGAGGTGTTTAGCAACTCAGTGAGACCCTGTCCCTACATAAAACACAAAATAGGGCTGGGGATGTGGCTCAGTGGTTGAATGCCCCTGAGTTCAATCTCCAGTACAAAAAAAAGGAAAGAAAAAGAAAACCAAATGAGTTAATAAAGAACACTTTATCTCAAAGTTAGGCACATAGGAAACTTGATAAAGGACAGTGATGATGATGGTGATTATACAATGATGATGAGAAGGGGGAGGAAGAGCCACCCAGAGCATTTCTCAAGGTCTGGTACTGAACACCCTGACCTTGGAAATTGGTGCTTCCCACTATTCCCAACACTACATCATTTGGAGGAAGCACAATAGATAGAGGCGGGTACTTCAAACTCAACACTCAATTGAAAGGCACCGCAAAGTGGGAGCCTCAAGTGGGCTCCCTGGAGCCTTTCTGATTTCTTGGATCTAAATTGAGGTAGGATAAAAAAGCAACACTGCTTTCACCATTGTATTAGCTTTTCATCACTATATGTAAAGGCTTAACCAAGCAAATCTTGTAAGAAAAAAAAGTTTATTTAGCTCACAGTTCTGGAAGTGCAAAGTCCAAACATAATCATAACTGGTGAGGGCTCCTCTCAGCTCTACCTGCTTATGGTGGATTGCAGTGGTGGCAGCAGATATAAGAACAGGTGATCGAATCTCAAACCAGGAAGCAGAAGAGAAAGCAGCCTTGTTCCTTATATAGTAACCCTCTCAGGAGAATTCCTGAGAGGTAACAGGAGAATTATCTTAATCCCTTTTGAGGGCATGCCCCCAACAAAACCTAAGGATCTCCCACTAGGCTCCGCCTCCCAATTCCACCATGACAAAGACCAAACCTCTAACATATGAACCCTTGGGGGACAGCCAAACCATATCCAAACCATAGCACCTATCCACCCTGAGATTTGACTTTCCTATTTTTTTTATCATTTATACTTCACTTAGTAGAATGTCTAGAACTCCAGGTGAAATATATCTGCACTCATGGGGGAAGTCTTTGATGAGTCTCTGATTTCCAGGCCTACCCACACTTACCTCCAGTTTTCCAGCAAAGTACTATAGCAAATGCTCTTAATGTGGAGCCAAAAATTTGAGCCTTATTATATTAAATAAGCACAATAACAACTGTTCTACCAGTCCCACAGGGTTGTTGAAAACATACATAGCTTAGATACAGGTAATGATCATTTCGCTTTGCATTTTTCAGAGAAAAGGCACAGGGTCCTTGCATGATGATTTTTCCTCTCACTGGTTCTGTTGATGGTTCTGCACATGAGTTGCCCTGGATAAATAGTTAAGGCCCTTGGAAAACTAACCCCTGTCAACCCTCCAGAGTTCAGTCACAGCCATCCTCTCCAGCTCCATCCTTGTCATTCTCCACATGCACTCTGAATTTCAGCAAGACTGAATTTCTTGAAAGGACCTCAAAGCCCCTAAATATCTTTGCATATGCAACTCCTTTTGACTGGAAATGCCTTCACTCCTTACTTGACTGGATATTCCTCTCCTACATTTAGCCTTCTATCCTTGTAAGCTTTCATTACCTCCTCCTCCATGCCCCATAAGCGCTGATATGTATTTCCATTTGAGTATGTACTATAATGACTTATCTGTAGGCTGTCTATTTCTTTACTTGCCTTTGGGACACCTGGGGGCAACCATGGAACTCTATACCGCACTGTTTTTATCTGAGGCCAATAGAGTTGGCTTCCATTGAGGTCTCCACATGTGCCAGGCACTGTCCTAAGCTGTTTACATACATTATCTCAGTTAATATTCACAAAAGCTCCCATGAAATAGGTCCTTCCATCTTTGGTTTGCAGATTTACCACAAATATCTATTGAGCTTATTATCGTCAAGACTAATTCTCAGAATGGTGAACAAAACAAACATGGTCTCCATTCTCCCCAAACTTACATACTCCTCAGATAGAAACAACAACAAAAAATAGGCAAATAGAAATATCAAGAGATTGATGGCTGTTATAAGGAAAATAAAATAAGACAATGTAATAAAGAGTGGCTAAAGAGCTGCTTTAGGTTGGGTTATGAGGAAAGGAGTCTCTGAGGAAAAAGCATTCAGAGACCTAAATGATAACAGTGAGTCCTGCCCAGACCTTAAGGGAACAAATAAATTATTTAAAAATAAAAAAAAAGAAAAATTGAGATCAACCACTTGGGCAATTAATTAAAAAAGAAAGATCTTAAGGAAGAGCACTGTGTTCATTTTTTGTCACTGTGATCAAAATATCTGATAAGAACAAGATATAAGAGGAAAAGTTTATTGGGTGCATGATTTCAGAGGTTTCAGTCCACAATCAGCTAACTCCATTGCTCTGGGTGAGGCAGAACATCATGGCAAGTGTGCAGGAAAAGAAAGCTGCTCCACTCATGGAGCTAGAACACACACAAAGAGAAGGAGGACCCAGGGGGATAAGATGTAATCCTCAAGTGCACACCCCCAGTGAACCACTTCCTCCAGCCATACCTCTGTACTTACAGATACCACCCAGTAGCCCATTCAAATTATTAATCCATCAAGTGGGTTAATTTCCTGATGAAGTTACAGCTCTCATCATCTGATCATTTCACCTCTGAGCATTCTTACATTGTCACATGAACTATTTGGAGGACACCATATCCAAACCACAACATGCATTCCAGTCAGAGGGAAGTACACATGCAAAGGCCTGAGGGAGGAATGAACCTGACATGTTTAAGGAATGGACAGATGACCAGGGTGACTGGTGTTGTAGGAGGAGGAAGTCATGTCAGGTGGGAAGACTGGGCTTGGTCATGTACAGCCTATGGACAGGTGACAAACTTAGAAAGATATTGTTGAGTTTTAACCTGGAGCGAGATCTACTCTGACTTTCATTTCTCAGAACATACCTTAACTTTGGGTATAGAAAGGAGTTAGAGGGTAAATGTGAAGAGAGTAGGGAGGTAAAGCTGACCATAAGGTCATAGGGTGATAAGGATTCTGGGCATCTCAGACTAAAGTGATAGTAACTAATATAGATAACCATCTATGATGGACTTGATTTGTACCAAACACTGTTCTAAGTACTGCGCACTATCAAAACTGTTAACTTTTCACCATAGCCACAAGGACATGGCTCCCATTGTGGTACACACTCACAGATGAAGAAGCTGAGATAAGAATGTTACTAATGTGATGAAAGCCAAAGCCACACAGGCGTGTGGCATAATCAGGATTTGGACCAAAGTAAAGTCCTCCCTACACCAGACTTCCATTGGTAAGTTAGCAGGACAAGAAATGTTTTAATTATTAGTAATGGCAAAGTCAAAGGCATGAGCTAGGGACTGGGGAAACCTTGATCAGGATAGAGAGATAAAAAGATAGTTGGATGAATAAATGATAACTAGTAAACATTTCCCAAATACCTGCTAGGCATCAGATTGTGTTACACTTTGCACATATTATTTCACTTAATGCTTATAATAGCCATGCAAAAAATAATTTTAAGTGCTTATTATGTTATGCAAAAATGGGGATATTAACCACTACATACAGGTGAGAAAAATGAGACATTAACTTGTCCAAACCCTGCATGGTCACTACCAGAATTAATTGAGGCAATGCACCCAGCAAATAGAAGGTATCCAATAGGTGAACGTTCTCATGTATTGATTAGAGAGACACTCAAAAAGTGCCTGTTGCATGACTTTGCTTATGCTCATCTTTTCCTTAAGAACGATTTCCACAGTTTAACAATAAATAGTGTTTTGTGGCCCCATTATTAAAATATTTTGCCTGAAGGTAGATTTTCCTTATTCGGCTTTTAATCTCCTTTAGTTCCTATCCCAGGCACTCAGAAAACATTTCTAGAATTTCTGCAAGCCCCAGAAAAAAAAGTCTCTGAGGCTGGAAAGTAGATATAATTGTGTACACCAGCATTTCTGTGAAGAAATGCTATTTTAATCTAAATTATCATTCAATAAATTACACAAAGATTGTAGCAATCATGATAGACATTGAAAAATTGATGATAGAGTACTCCCCTTTTATCCAGATCACAGCTGATCTTTCCTAATAGTTAACATTATAATCAATCATTCATTGTGAGTGAATATCACAATATTGGAACATCAGCATATGGAGAGCTTCATAATCGAAGCTAACTACATAATGACTGAGAAGGTGAACTCTGAAATCAGGTTTCCTGAGTATAGTAGCATGGTTATTTCAAGATTTATGATCCTGCACAAGTTTCTAAAATACTCTATGCTTCATTTTAAAATAAGGATAATATTAGTATTACCATATAGAGTTGTAAGGATTAAGTTATTAATTCCTATAAAATAGCTGGCTTATTTGCTAATAGACTACATTGTCAAATCTTAGAAATACATGGCAGAGTCTGAAGCACTGTAGTTGATGTCAGCATGCCAAGTTATTGGAGGTTTAGGGAAATCTTTGGACCTTTTAAAAAATCTCTTAAAGAAAGGAAAACTACAGCTGCTCACACACTGGTTAACACCAACCATGCAGTGTGTCTGGTTTGGTTTTAGAGATGCACAGTTGAACTTTTTCAAATCTCTTGACTGAATTCCATATGACAGCAATGCAAATATCCCACGCCCACTGTTTCCCAGAAAGAGTCATGTTTTCCTGCATTGGAGGCCTTGTGTTTCTTCTGCTGAGCCTGTCTTCACCCACACATGGCACAGAGGGAAGTTCAATGGTGTCAAAGGTCAAGGCTTATAAGTTAAAGAGAGATATTTCTATTCAACTGTCCATTTCAGGTTTGTCTGGAGCTCAGACTCCCAGCTAGCTTCTCAATGAGCAAATTCAAATAAAAAGCCCAACCAACTTAAATCCTAACACCAGTGTCATTCAATAAAGTACTTCTATGTAATATGCTCAAATTCTATACAATTTAAACTAATCATCTTGGTCTTGTAGAGTGTTTCCTCCTTTCAAGAAACAGAATGGAAAATTATATAATGCAACACAATGTCGTAGGAACTCACATAATTTCTGGTGAGGCAGGAAGTTGGAAATTTTACTTATAAAGCATGTAATTTTATGGGTAAAATGGTTTAGAGTGAATTGTGAAAAATAAGCTTTGGCAAAGCAGGAAAGCTTAGATTGTGTATCTCACAATGTCACTGAGCTGAGTGATTGCTAACAGTGCCAGGGGTTCCCCAACAGTGTCAGGGGTTCCCCAGGCACCCTGTGGAGAGAGGTGAAGGCACCTCCCTGAACCATCACATTACCAAGATACAAAGTGGATTTGAGAGGAAGTTTTTACTTGAAAAGTTTTTACTTGAAGTTTTTACTTGAAAATCATAATTGAGCTCATCATTATATTAACTTTTATTGAAAATCCATTTAGAACAGAGGATAAATTGAAACTTGACCTTTAGAAATAAAAGGAAAATCTGTCCAATGAAAAAAATCTTTGTGGGTTGTCACTTGACTGTCACTTGACCTGAGCAAAGGGTAAACTTTGAAAAAAACTCATGGTTCCCTTTCATAGCTTTTTCCATGAGAAACCTCAAAAGATTATCTAAGTTTCTATTATGAAATAATCTCCCACAACACATTCTATTGCTTTTTAATGAAAATCTAGTAAGAATCTCTTTGAAAGAGGAATCTAAGATTATTTCAATCATTTACTTTTGAATTTACCAGATGTTGTTTCATTGACCCAAAAGAAAATGAATAAACTGATTACAAACAGCATTTGCCCTAGCATATTCTTACGAGAGAGAGAGAGAAAAGTCTTCCAACTTGATGAAAATTAGGACACATCTTTTTAAAAGTATTTCGGTCATGAGGTGGTAACAATAACTAAAACACTCTGAAAAAATAAGTCAAAGCCTTCAAGAAGCTCTGTAGGTTATTATGCCATTCTCCCAGAGGAGTCACAACTTTTTAAGGGTCACTGGAGAACTGAACCCAAAACAAACATGAAGACAGTAAATGATCCCAGCAGGTCCTCGATGTCTTTATCAGATTTGCCCAATGTCAAGAAGGAGAAACAGTCTCTTGAACATCAAGGGATCAGTTCTCCAAGTGTGTCAAATTTCTATTAAAACGTTTTATATTAAGAAAAGATTTTCTTCCTTTTATATCTAATTATCTCTGGGGCAGGTGGGTGTGCTCACGGGTGGTTAGGGAATAGCTGGATTCCATTTCTTTTATTTTTAACTGATATATCAAAACATAAAATTATGCATATTAATGGGGTACCATGTTATATTTCAATACCTGTATAAATTGCAAAATGTTTAAATCCGGTTAAATAAATTTATCTCTTCAAATATTTTTATCCTTTATGGTGAAAACTTTTCAAATTAAAATCTTTTCTGAAAGTTTTGATCCTATTGAATGGTTAACTCAGTACTCATTGATCAACATTTCCCCATTCTTTCCTCACCCTACTCTTCCAGCCTCTGGTAATCACCATTTTACTCTCAACTTTTATGATATCACCTATTTTAGATTCTACCTATGAGTAAGATCTTGTGGTACTTAGTCTTTCTGTTCCTGGCTTATTTTGCTTGACATAATGATCTCCAGTTCCATCTATGTTGTTGCAGATGGCAGGATTTCATTCTTTTTATGGCTGAATAATATTCCATGATGTCTATGTGTCACATTTTTTTATCTAGTCATTGTTTGATGGACACTTTGTTTCCTTTTTAATATTGAGATTCCATATTTAATGTATCTGTTAGCTTTTTAGCTATGCCTCTTCTGCATTTTTATTTGACTGTTACTCTAGAGATTGGAATATATATCCGTAACTTCTCATTGTCTATTAATGTTAACATCCTACTAATTTGTATAGAATGTAAGAACATTGCATCATATAGCTCCATATTGCTGTCATATGCATTGTATCTGCTTGTTATAAACTCTCAATGTTATAACTTTTGCTTTAAACCAGAGGTTGGAAAACTCTTTCTGGGAAGGGCCAGATCATAAATACTTTGGGCTCTGGGAGGCAGATGGTTTCTGTCACAACTACTCAACTATGCCGTTATAACAGAAAAACAGCCATGGACCATACACAGAGGAATGGTCATGACTGTGTTCCAATAAAACTTTGTTTACAAAAACAAGCAATGCATTTGATCCTCAGGCTGTACCCCCACCTTATACAGTAATATGTATTTTGAATAAATTAAGAAAAAGCACTTCTTTATTTACCACACTTTTTTTTTTTTTTTATTTCTAGAACTCTTCATTTCTCTCTGAAGATCTGAGTTTCCATCTGGTATCATTTTCCATGAGTCTGAAGTCTGACTTTTGGTATAGGTCAGCTGGTGGTTGGTTCTTTCAGTTTTCTTTAATCTGAAAATGTCTTTATTTCACCAACATCCTTGAAGGATGCTTTGGCTGAATATAAAATTCTACTTGGATAGTTTTATGTTTGGGGGTGTGTGTGTATATTTGGGATTTTTTTGTTTTTCTTTTTTTCACTTTTGGCACTTTAAAGATTTATGTTTTCACAATTTTCTGGCCAATACTGTTCCTGATATGAAGCTGTCAGTCAGTTGAAAGATTGTTCGCCAGTTCCATCCTTATATTGCATTATTCTGGCTATCCCCATTACCATATGTGACCCTTAGATTGCAGACAGATTGAGGGTATCTCCAATAACTCCTTGCTGGCGCATAGTAGTAGGTGAATGTGTGAGTGATAAATGAAATTCAGAATAATTTCTGGGATCCAGCTCTGAAATGGATTCAAGTTATTCTTGGAAACAATGAAGGCCTCAAGCCTGGCCTCAGTGCTGGCCTGAGGCCTATTGAGATTCCTGGGGATGCAGATGGGAAGTCAGAGTTGTAAGGTACGTGTGGCTTTCTCCTAATCACTTTGCAAAATGTGGTCTCTACTGGCTGACAGAGCTCATTTTTCTGCCTTCCACTCCTCACCCATTAAGACAGTTGCTCTCAGAGAACACCAGATAGTAGGGCCTCAAACTTAGTAATCTGAAGCATCATGTCCTAGATGCCAGGTACCAAGCGCTACCTCCATGGAGGGTGACCCACCAAGTTCTCCACCTCTCACTTCCTCACTACAGGGGATAAGCTTTTTGCACCATTTGCCAGGTTGATTCCATCTAAGACCACTTTCCTCTCCACAACAGGTTCAGTTCAGTAAGTGAGCCCTATCCCATTTGATCCACTTTCTGAAATGCCTTCAGTTGACAGACACAGTTCCCCCATGAAAACCTGCCATCTGACAAAATCTATATAAATCTATATCAATTAGAAGAACTCTTCTAGGTACAAGCGAGATAACTCAAACTCAAATCATTTGCAGTGGGAATGAAAAGCTTTGGTCTCATGGAAAATCCTGCAAAGTCCCAAGGCAGAACTAGCATCAGACATGACTGAATGCCAGGCTTCAAAGTCCTTTATCTTCTCACTCTCTTTTGCTCTATTTTCCTCCCTGTCAGCTTCATTCCCAAGCAGCCTCTTCCCTTGAAGCTGCAGAAAACTTCAGGCCCAGATCCATACAACCAATTAGTCCTAAATAAAAGATAAAAATATTTGAGCAAAAATTCTAATTGGCCAGACACAAAACTAATCACTGAAGTCAAATGAATATATATGTACCAGATTTGGGTAGGTACTCCCCCCTACTTGTGGGTTGAAGCTATTGGGTAGAGGCTGGCCTGAATAAGGTGAGATAAGTTATCAGAATAAAGGCAAACATTACAAGGCAGACAGAACAACCTATAATACTCCAGACTTTGAGATAGTAGAACAAATTCTTGCATCTCTTCAAGCAGAACATGGTTCAGAATATTTGACACACATTTATGCCCTTTCCCTTAGTTGGATTCTACCAGAAGCAGATCCCAAGGCAAGGATATGAGTCAAGCAGTTTATCAGGAACTAAATAATTATCCCCAAAATCACCATGGATAGAAGAATTGAAATTAGAAAGAAAAGAAGAAAACAGTGTATATATGGGCCATTTACTACAGAGGGAATGACCATTGGCATCTCTGAGATGTGATATTAATCACACTTCAGATTATTATCTAGTAATGGATGAATTGATAAATAAAGCATAGTATGTAAACATAATGGAGTTTATTCAGCCATAAAGAAGAATATAATTATATCACTTGCAGGATAATGGATGGAACTTGAGAACATTATGTTAAGCAAAATAAATCAAACTTAGAAAGTCAAGAGTGGTGTGTTTTCTCTAATGTGTGGAAGCTAGAGAGGAAAAGGGAAAAGAAAGTTGGGGGTTTCATGATAACTGAAGGGAGATCTTCAGGGGAGAGTAGAGGGAAAGGAGAGGGGAAATACTGAGGAATCATATTGGCCAGATTATTTTATTGTTACATTATGTGCATGTACAAAGATGTAACAAAGAGTTCCACCATTATATCCAACAATAATACAATGATAAAAATGAGGGGGAAAGGAAGAAAGCTGGGATCTGTATTTGCATTAGTTTCCTATTGCTGCTATAACAAATGACTACAAACTTCATAACTTAGAACAATACAAATGTATTCTCTTACAGTTCTGAAGGTCAGGAGTTCAAAATGGTTCTCACTGAGCTTTAAGTGTTGGAGGGACTGTGGTTCTTCTGGGGGCTCTAGGACAAAATCCATTTTCTTGCTTTTTCCAACTCCTAGGGGCTTCCCACATTCTTTGGTTTATGGTTTCCTTTCATCTACAAAACCATTCAAAGCCAGTCTCCTTCTGCATTTCTTTGCTACTAATTCTTTTACTGGCAAAGACTTTTGTAATTACACTGAGTCTACCCAGATAATCCAAAATAATGTCCTTATCTTAAAGTCATCAAACTTTAATTCCATCTGCAAATGAATTTTCCCTTACAATGTAACATAATGTATTCATAGGTTCTAGCAATTGAGAGGTGAACATTTTAGGGAAGAACATAATTCCACCTACCATAGGATTTATCACTAATTCTAATCCATCGTTGCCCAAAGGTTCTTCCTGGGAGATTTAACTCTCCAGAACTTCTGCCTGCCCCAGGCACAACCCAGTGTTCTCCTGTGGGTAGAGTAAGCTCTGGCAGAGTCATCTCACTCACAAAAAACAGGAAGAGTAGAGGTGATACGAGTAGGGAGTTCACAGGGTCTGCATCCTCTCTTTACTTACCATCCTAATACTGAGAAATACTGGCCTCTAATTGGCCTGTTGGGTTGAACTCCTTGCCTTTCTCAGTCCTTGAGGCCTGACTTCCCTCCTCTGCCTTAGGATACCTCAAATGGTCTTGCACCAGCCTCCCTGATCCTAACCATCTTCTTCTCCTGCTCCCTGAACTTCTGGTTCTTTACTCTCATTGCTTCCAAATCCTATCACAGCAATGATCTTCTGCCTTGACTGCTGTCCTCTTGTCCCTCTCCATGATGGCAGAAGACCTTCCCTATAAGGTCTTTCCTTGTGACTTTCCAAGGGACTGCCTGCAGGTCACCTCCATAGCCCCAAGAATGACAGTAACCTCATCATTGTGCCACTTGCACCTCATGCAATTCAAGTTTTGGAGGAAGCTGATGTATTCACCCAACCAAGAGAAGATCTTTAGTTTTTCAGAACATGTTTAGTTTTTTGGCTATATGCAACCTAAAATTCTTCAAATGCAATCCAAATATGCATAAGCCTCATATCATAGCCTATGGGATACACCCGAGGTCACATTGATAATGAAAATCAACATATGTGAGCTGTAAACATACACATGCTCACCAGTTTCAATTGTCTCTGTGCCCCAAGAATACTCACACTTTGGTCTTTACTGACAATAAAATACTTATGCTGCAGTGTAGTACCTAAAGATGTGTGTGACCACCTCCCAATCAGCATTCCTGCCACCATGAAGTTTTGCAGTGACACATACAGTAAATAAGGGACTTTTTCTTCTTCTGCATTGTTCTCTAGAGTCTCTCAGCAGGATCACTTGGGTCCCAGTGGTACAAGATTGAGTAAACTGACATTTTCAGTCCCTTTGTTCCTAAAACACACATATGCCACCTGAGTCACTGCTTTGGATCAGATCCACAATTTAGCTAAGACAAAGTTCTGGAAACAGACTGCATTGATAAAACATCTTGTAGCTGAGTCTAGCTGAAGTTTCAAGCTCCTTCCTATTGGAGAAAGTTATTCAGAGCTTTTTCTATCCCTTCATGAGATTTGGCTTTTGAAGCCTCCTGCCCATCAAACAGATATGTGAGTATAGCTTACTTCAGTTTGGGTAAGTTTTTCCTATCCATGGAACTCCACATTCTCTAGGACTAATGAAAAAATAATTTAGAAATTTTACTATTGAGCATAGAAAACCTAGGATCAAAAATAAGTGCATTAAATAATAAGCATCATTCTTTTCAAGCTGCCAAAATTTTTCTCAAGTATTAAAAAAATGTCCTTTAATTAGCTAATCAATATTGCACTATGATACTGACTGTTTCTACTCTGTGCATTCTGACTTATTTGCAAGTATAACATTTTAAGGAAAGCAAAGACATATGTCTATCTCATAATATGCTCTTTCCAGACAAGTATAGCAAAATTCTTGCTGGTCTGTGAACAGAAATGCTGGTGAATAGAGATATGTTCTCATTTGCAATAAAGTCACATTTATATTATATTTTAGGGTTTACCAAAACATTTGCTGGATATTCATTTATTTCTCGGAGTAATTCTTCTTGGCATTATTTACTCTTTTTCTTTTTTACTGATGTAGAAACTGTATTAAGAGGATACAGGCCGTGCCAGAATAACAATACTTACAATTGCATGCAAACATTGGAACCCAATCCCTTGGAATGAGAATTTCATTATTTTTCTATTATACTTTCACTTGTGAGCCTGGAAATATTTTTCTCTAAAACTGATGAAAGTAGAGATGGTTCGTACCTGGGTAGACTATGACACCTGGTCTGTTCTCATTTGAGGTTGGCATTGGACAGAAACTTTTTTAAAATTTTAACTCCAGCAGTTCATGCACATAATTGACATATGGACAAATTATGGGTAACATTTTTTTAAAAGTATGTGAGATGATTTTAATAGAATGAACCTAATCTAGTTCTACATTTAATAAAATTAATAATATTAATAAATATCTTTAATAATATTAATAAAATTAATTTTTGTGACTTTATGAGTCTTCAGAACCGAAGGCATACAGAACTATGACGTCCACAAGACCTGAATCAATCAATCAATCTGAGATACACCTGTCCTTCCTGAAGCCCCAGGAAAGAACATCCTACAGATTGCAGGACTCCACCTTCCTCCCCTGTAATAGCTGATAGCAGTGACCCATAGAGTCATCTGATCCTCTAAAGAACAAATAGACTGAATCAAGCCAAAAAGTATTTTTCTTTCCCTCAAACCCTGACAGACAGGGCTAGTCAGTGGTGGGTAAAGGAAATCAACAATCTTGTAGACTTGAGGCCAAGTTTTCTCTTCTGGGCTTTATACAGCAGCAGAGGAAACTGATAACAAAGGAGGGAAAGAGTCAGTGAAATGAAACACTGTCAGCCTACGTTTTTGATGGTTTCTGATGGCTCCTCTGCCACAGTTTTCACTGGACCTGGCTGTTTCCAGCCATCTCCCTCCATGTATTCCTTGGTGAATTCAGAAGTGTTTTTCCTGAAACCAAGGCATTCTAGAGTTGAATACACTGTCTCCATAAATAGTTAAAAGACAAAATGTTTTTTCTCATTTCCTCCTCTTTCACCTTTTTAGGGGCTTTTCTACTACTTTTTGTTCTCCCCAAAACTCACTGCATTACCTATCACTCACTATGTCCTCACTCATTCTTGGTCAACCTGTGCAAATATTCTTTACATTAAACTTGAGACCCATTTACTTGCTCGTTCAACAAGTTTCATCAAGCAGGACAGTGTTGACTGTGCTTTTCTATTTCATTCAGAAAACAGAAGCAATAAGAAAAGACATTGCATGTAATCAAAACCATCAAATCTAGCAGAATATGTGCTGGGATTGTGGCTCAGTGGTACAGCGCTTGCCTTGCATGCTTAAGGCACTGGGTTAGATCCTCAGCACCACATAAAAATAAATAAAATAAAGATATTGTGTCCATCTACAACTAAAAAATATAATTTAAAAAAATTTAGCAGAATACTTGTATCAATAAAATAATAGTGAACTTTCCTTCCTGCCCTACGCACAAAACAAAACAGTATTTCTCCATAACTCTCTATTTTGCTTTTGATTACTCTGTGTGTATGTGTGTGTTCCCCCCATATCTCCCAATAGAATGTAAGCTATATTTGTAAGTAATGTTTGCCCATTACTTCCTATGACAGTGCTTGAAACTTGGGAAATGCTCAGGAAAAATTTGCTAAGTAAATGAAGAAAATCTGTGTTCAGAGATGCAGAGGTTTGTGCCCTCATAGGTCTGAAGGGAGGACACAGAGGGTAGGTCAGTCTTCTGAGGGAGCACAAATGAGTGGCAATCATATCAGACTTTGAAGAAAGATAGAGATCAAACAAGGCTTCCTCGAAGAAGTGAGGTGATCAAGCTATAATTTGAAGCCTATGTCAGTGTTGGCCAATATATCTGTTAGCTTTGACCCTGTCATGAACTACCTCAAAACTCAGTGGCTTAAGATAATAATTACTTGTTATTGTTCATGTGTCTTCAGGTTGGCCAGGGGATAAATTGATTAGCTGAAGCAGGCAGAGTTCTGCTGTACAGATCATGTCTCCTTGCTGTGGTTAGGGTTTGGATCTCCTCCACATTGGCTCAGCCTAAGTCCCAGGCTGAGGGGACAGCGGGAACTCAGGAGAAGTTCTACTCCTGGTGAGATGCAGAAATGCAGGCGAAAAACTTCAAAGCCTCTGAAGGCCTCTGCTCAGCCACCATCTCTTCTCCTCATATACAAGACCAAAAGTCAAGGGGCAAGGAAATTCACCCTTCCCACACTGAGGTCACTGAGAACATGTGGATCAAAGTGAGGGGAACTTGCAGGGC
Organism: Geosciurus inauris; assembly: GCA_004024805.1. NCBI lineage: Eukaryota > Metazoa > Chordata > Mammalia > Rodentia > Sciuridae > Geosciurus > Geosciurus inauris. The sequence continues at coordinate 43,003 of PVHX01015690.1, forward strand.
ACAGTGGTACATGCCTGTAATCCCAGCACTCTGGGAGGCTAAGATAGGAGAATTGTGAGTTCAAAGCCAGCCTCAGCAATGGCAAGGCCCTAAGCAACTCAGTGAGACCCTGTCTCTAAATAAAAAAAACACAAAATAGGGCTGGTGGCTCAGTGGACGAGTGCCCCTGAGTTCAATCTCCAGTACCAAAAAAAAAAAAAAAAGTAAGTAAGTGAGGGGACCGTGTGGATAAAGAATTGGATCAGCAAAGCAATCCACCAGGCCAAGGTCAGAGAGGAAAGAGCATTACAAGCAAAGTTCCAACAAGAAGATGAAAAATGCAGTGAAGAATCATTTGAAAGGCTGGCTCACAGAGCATACGCAGAAAGCCGGGATAAATGAAATAAGAGATGAGAACAATGGCTAGATCCCCAGTGAGCCTAAACTCAAGACCAATGGGGAGCAAATGAGGAATGGAAGCAAGAGGAAGAATAATCATATTCTTATTTCAGGAAGATGTTTCTAGCTACAGGGAAGAGTGGATTTGAGAAGCCAAAGTAGGAAGGAGGAGGTCAATACCATGATGGAAAGGGGAAACAGACCATGCCTTGATCTGTGACAGACCAGCCCAGCCCCCCAAAGCAGGTGAAATGAGCTGTTAGTTCCAAAACAAGGATAGAAGATATCATTAACATAAGAAGTAGTCATCAAGTGTCCAACCAATTAATTGTTACCCTAACTCCCAATTACAAAAAGAAAACAGAAATTATAAGTATTATCATGCCTAGTTTTCCAAGGCCTGAGTGCACAGAAGTTTCACTCTTAAAATTTCCCCTGAAATTTTTATTTTCTTGTCTTCTCTGGGAAAATGTTCTAAGTGGTCTTTCCAAGTCCTTCAGAAAATGTGTTATACTAAATAATTCCCCACAGAATCCTGAGTCACTGCCTCTGAATAACCCACCCCAGTGCAGGCAAGAGCCAATGGGATGAGAGGGGACTCTACAGCCAAACATCATCCAAAGCCAGAGTAAACAGCTCGATCTTCCAGTGACTAAAGGTTTACATATCTAGACTCACATTTGAGCAGCTGGAGGGAAATTTTATTTAAAAAATGTCTTCTACACAGAGCTCACTGAAATTAGAAGGAGAAATGTGTTTAAGAAATTCACTTTTTTTGTGTCTTCTTTGGTATCAAGAAAAATGAAAGTCAATGCTTTAAAGTGAGGATCCATAGCTGGCTATGGATGTGCATGTGAGTGAGACTCAATGAGAAAAGGTGACATACTGTGATCCTAGCAATGTGATGGAGTGGAAAATAGCTGTGAAAAGGAGCCAAAAGTTAGGCACAGCCCTGGACTGGCTGTGCAATCCTGGAAGTCGTTACTTCTCTGGGCCCAGCTTTTTCTTTTTTTTTTCTTCTTTTTTTCAAAAGTAAACAAATTTATTAATGATGCTCATAAAAATTTATACATTATTTCCAAATATTTACCTGACATTGTCTAGGCAGTGGCTTTTCTTGGATATGACACCAGAAGTACAGGCAACAAAGCCAAAAATGAACAAGAGAGACTATGTCAAACTAAAGCACTCATGCACAATAAAAGAAATAGTCGACAAAATGAAAAGGGAGCCTACAGAATTTGAGAACCAAATACCTAACTAGGAGTTAATAGATAAAATATATAAGAAACTCAAGCAGCTCAATACCAAAAATAACAAAATTAATGAAGTAAATAACCTTTTATAAAAATGTGCAAAGGACCTGAATACACATTTTTCTGGAGACATAAAAATGTTCAATGATTATATGAAAAGATTGTCAACCTTTCCAACTATAAGGGAAATGAAAATACAAAACACAAGATATCATTTTACACTTGTTATTAAGGCAATTATCAAAAGGCAAGAGAGAGCAAGTTTTGTTAAGTATGTGGGAAAAAAAAGGAATCTTTGAACACCTAGTGAAAATGTCAATTGGTACAGCCACAATGGAAAACAACATAAAAGTTTCTCCAAACATTAAAAATAGCATTATCATATGATCCAGAAATTCCTCTGCTGGATGTAGACCCAACAGAAATAAAGTCCACATTGTAAAGATATCTGTATTCATATTGATAACGCTGACATTAACAATAGTCAAATTATGGAAAAAGTGTCTGTTGAAAGATAAATGGATAAAGGAAAGATTGTACATGCACAGTCCCTGCCAATTTAATATTTTAGAATGAGAAAAATGGTTACAATTTAATCACATATAAAAACTTGACACTTCTCATCTCCCTCACATACTTTATGCTACTGATGTAACAATGTATGTTTTCATTTTTTGTCTATTAACAAATTAATATAGCTATATTTATTTTAATACTTCTTGACTTTAGCTTGTATACTAGTGTTGAAAGTGAGTTATATATATACATATACATATATATACACATATATACATATTTACCATAGGCAGTGAATTTTATACATTCATATGTTTGCATATTGTTGTTAGTGAGCTTTCATTTCCACTTAAAGAACCCCCTTTAGCATTTCTACACTCTTCACAACTCTTCTAGATACAGTATTATTTGTTGGCAGTGTCTAAAAATCTTATTCCAACACTATATATCATCCCACTTCTTCCAGGCTTGCAAGATATCTGTTGAGAAGTCTTCCCTAAGCCTTATGGTCCCCTTTTATATGACAAAACTCCTTTCTCTTGGTGTTTTTAAAATATTCTTGTTCCCCTTTTGACTTTTAACAATTTTATT
>PVHX01015691.1:0-45741 GCA_004024805.1 Geosciurus inauris
TGCGCACACTCACACACACACACACTGCCCCTCGCCACACATGTGCCCTGGGCCTGCACACACTCACACACTCACACACTCACACACACACTGTCCCTCACCACACACGTGCCCTGGGCCTGCGCACACTCACTCACACACACACACTGCCCCTCACCACACACGTGCCCTGGGCCTGCACACACTCACACACTCACACACTGGAGCAACAGTGGGCCCAATCTGCTCTCTAGTGTCCACATCTGTCACGTCCATTATCACACATGCACTTGAGCCAGTGTCCTCCTGGAGGTCCATGGCCAGTGGTCAGCGTGTGCAGACACCATGGGCCGAGGACCCAGAAGTTCTGCGCAGTCAACACGTGGGCCCCTCACAGAGGCAGGCGGGCGGGCAGCCAGTGGGGGGACCTTAAGTCACCTGCCCACCTGTGAAACGAATGCTGGAGGAGGAGGCGCCTGGACACCATCTTGGAGAGCGCGGCCTCCGGAAAGCAGGCTGGCATGGGCCAGGCGGGTTGGGGCTTCCTGCAGCACCACGGTGGTCAGACAGGAAGAGCACCTGAATGCCATGAGTAGGAGAGGGATTGGGCTGAGCAGGGATTGTCCACCTGAGGAGCAGAGGTGCCGAGAGGGCAGGGCAGAGTGACGTGCGTGGTCTGCCAGGGGAAAGGACAGGTGGAGGGCGAGGGACGGTTAAAGAGGCGACAGACGGGTAATAGACAGTAGATGATGGATGGAGAGGTGACAGATACATGACAGACAGACAGATACACAGATAGACAGGTAGGTAGACAGGTAGATAGATGGGTAGACAGACAGATTACAGAGACACACAGATAGATACAGATAGACAGACACACACAGAGATAGATTGGTAGACAGACAGGTAGATAGATGGGTAGACAGATTACAGAGACACACAGATAGATACAGATAGACAGACACACACAGAGATAGGTTGGTAAGCAGACAGGTAGACAGACATACAGACAGACACACAGACAGACAGATGGATAGGTAAATGACAGATACATCATAGATGACGAGAGCTGGAGAGATGAGAGATAATAGATGTATAGATAATGAGAGAAAGTAGGTAAGAGATAAGGACAGCAGACAGCTCACAGATGACAAAGATGAGAGGTGGAGGATAGAGAAAGGAGGCAGCTAGATAGAGGGCAGACACAGATGGTAACTAGATTGACGGAGTGATACGATAATAGATTCGTGAGATACAACAAAACACATAACAAAGGTTTGACTCAAGGGAAATGGAGAAAAGGCATTCATTTTCCTTACAGATCTACAGTATCTTGTTATTTTCTCTTAATATAAAAATATTATACAATATAGGAGATGATTTCAGAAGACCATCATATAATTTTTTAGAATTTTTCTTTCACTCAGTGATAAACAAAACCACCGTGTATTTGTTCAAGAAGTGTTAAGCAGCTGCTACGAGCCAGTCACACAGTTCCCAGTGTCTACAGGACCCCAGGGAATGGAGCGCAGCTCTGGCCTCGACAGTCTCAGCCGCATGGCGGGAAGGAAAAGCGAGCACAAAGCAATTAAGGATGGTGTCCAGCCAGTGGAAGGGCAGAGGGAGGCCCAGGGACACTCAGAGCCTTCCACGTGGGCAGGCAGAAACGGAAGAAATGATGTGAGCAGGGGGAGGCCCGGGAGGGTCTGCGGGGAAGGCCACAGAGCCCCTCTGACCCAGAGGGCCCTTCCTGTGCCTGGGGCTGGGGGCTTCGGTTTACAAGGCCCCCCTGCTGCAGTATTGGGGGCACAAGGCCCCAGCCCAGGGACCTGCAGAGTGCCAGAGGCTGGGGAGCAGTTCAGCCGAGCACACCGTGCAGCAGTTGCAGGGCACGTCCAAGAGATGGGCCACGGACGGTCCATGGCTGATACTGAATAAGATTACGTGTGCTTCCTCTGTTACTCACCTAGTAGAGCCACGTCCCTAAGAGCAGAGACTAGAGATAAAAACCCACCCCGCCAAGAGTGTGGATCTTCATGTGCGCCTCTTCATTTCATGCTGCATCCAGACAAGCCCTGGACAGGTCCTTTCCAAACACTGCGATTCCCACCATGAACGTCCTTATAAGCTCCTCGGTGAATGCAGCACTGGTCACCTCTTCAGGATGACGTCCTAGCACTGACCCAAGGGCACGATGGTTTTAAGGGTCTTGACCATACTGCCGACTGTCTGCCAGGAAGATCCTCCCCCCACAGACCCCAGAGGAACATGAAAGGGGCTCCTCCAGACTCTCACCAACAATGGACTGAAATTAGTGCTCTTTTCTCTGCCAGTCTGGGGGATAAAAACGAGTTTGTAATCTTATAAAGACAGTATCGTGGGAGGCTGGGGTTGTGGCTCAGTGGGAGAGCGCTTGCCCCTCATGCATGAGGCACTGGGTTCGATCCTCAGCACCACATATAAGTAAATGAATAAAATAAAGGTCCATCAACAAATAAAAAAATAATTTAAAAAAAGACAATATCGTGTACATATGTGTGTCAGTGTTGGATTGTTGTGCAAATGAATTGATCAATAAGGAAATGAAACTCACCCGGCAGGGAAAGCCCCCGACTGTAGCCAGCACAGATGCGTCTTCATTTTCCTAAGGTTCCGCAGGGCTCCTGTAAACACCCATGCAGGCCTTACGTACACTTACAGCCACAGTGTAGCTACAGTCTAAAACGCACCTTTTTCTTGGTCTTATACACATTTTCTTCATTTCTAGTCTCTGTTCTGAACTACAGTCTGTAACTGCCATGTGGCTGGATATCAGTTATCAATATCATCACTCGGACCCGCTTGTGATCAGTAGGAAAGGAGGTGGGAGACCAGCGCCCTGAGTCCACAGCCTCCCTGTGCACTTACAGCAAGAGGAGAGAAGGGGATACTCAGGAGCCCCGGGGGGAGCCCCAGGCTGGAGCCAGAAAGGCCACACCACAGGCCAGCAAAGACCAAGGCGAGTCAGGACCAGAGGCTTCAAGGAGCCATCGCCACACGAGCGGCTGGACGTAAAGTAGCCAGACATGGGCAGAGACCTGTTAAACGTTTAGGAAGGACAATGTAAGCACTGGAGATCAAAGGCAAAGAAAACCCTCAAACACAGTGAGGTAGAAAACAGGACAGGAAGATTAATACCCGAAAGGGTCGCCTCAGCGCAAAACCAGGGTTTAGGTGTTGCAGTCAGGAGCCAAGGGAAATAAAAGAAATAATAGAATTATCCCGAGTCCAGAGGAAGCATCCCTTCACATTGAGAAGCATCCCTTCACCCATGGGTGGGTGGCTCACCATGTGCCAGCTTGGCAGGCCACAGTGCCCCATGTCAGGTCAACCATTACCCTGATGTTTCTGTGAGCGAATCTTAGGAGATTAACGCCAGACTGTGGACTCTGAGTGGAGTAAGATGTGCTCCCAAAGTGGGTGGGCCTGGTCCAATAAGCCGAGGTGTTCCCAGCAGGCGTGGCCAGGGGAAGGTAAAGTTCCCAAGGGTGAGCGAGGATCCCAGGACACGGGAAGCAAGTGGTAGGACCAAGGAACAGAGGGCGGTGAAGGGCGGGAAAACCAGCGAGACGGCTGCTGCCCTGGAAGCAGCTCTGGCCTCTTCCCCGGCCCATCCCGTGGACACCATCTGCCTTCCTTGCTGGGCTCAGAGGCCGACCCCAGCCTGCTCCCAGGAGATGGTGGGAATCAGCATGTGTGCCTGTGTGACAGGGAGAGAGCAGAAAACGTCCTGCCCACTGGACCTCCCGCAGGTTTCATAAGGGGGAGCGGGAGGAGGGTCCTGGGAGGTGTGAACTCCGGCTGGCAGGGCCTTCCCTCCCTGGTCCCTGCAGAGCATGCCGGGTGCAGGTGGCGTTCAGTCACAGCTCACTGGTGGAAAGCCTCAGGGCAGCCGCACAGACGTGAACGACAACAGCGTCCATAGACGGAATTCACAAGTGATGAAGTAACCCATCTAAGCCACCCGACTCCAGAACCGGAGGCCGAGTCACTAAGCAAATGCCCAGGGACCAGCGTTCATCATTTACACTTTTACACTAGAAAACCCAGGCACAGGTGGCTTCACTAGCAAATGCTACCAAAGGCTTAAGAGTGACATGAGTAACAAATACCCACACAGAATCCTCAGGAGGAGGGCTGCCCCTGGTCCCGAGGCAGCAATGGCACCACAGCCTCAAGCCGAACACTAGAGAAGCAGGAGGGCGCCTCGCGAATGTGGATGCAGACCCTCCAACCAAGCAAAGCTCGCAGGGCAAGCGGGGAACACCACAGCCAGGGCGGTCTCTTCCAGAAAGGCACAGCTGACTTTGTATCTGCAAATCAATTAGCATAATTCATGAAATTAAGAGGAAAAAAAAGGAGAAAAATAATGTAACCACCTGGGTACCTTAGAAAATACATGTGATGAAGTTTAACTTCCATTCTAGGACTAGAGGACAATTTCCTTCACCTGATAAAGGGTGGCTACAAAACAGTCATCACTGGTGGGACACGAGGAGAAGCTCCCAGGTACCTGGGAAGCGACACATGGACACTGGATACTATCACCCTCGGACACGCCAGTGAAGTCCCAGCCACGGCAATGAACAGGAAAAACGGGAGAACAGTGTGCAGATTGGAAAGAAAGAAAACTACCATCACAGATGATTCCAAAACTGCCATCACAGATGATTCCATGTTCTTTTCATTTGAATGAAAAGAACCCAAACAATGTAGAGATAAGTTCTTCCAAGGGATAAGTGAATTTCACAGAGCTGTGAGGTGACTCACTGGTATTCTATACACATCGACAAAGACAAAATGACTTTTGGAAGGGTAACATTGACAGTAGCCTCAGAAGACAGCATTATGTAAGGGGGACAAACTATTAAGGATTCATAGGACTGCTACTCAGAAGGTTTCAGTTAGGGGCACTAAGGAGAGCCTTTATAAACCCAGGGGTACCCAGGACCGAGGGTTAGAAAACCAACATGGTGAAGAGATCACCTCCAGATATACCTGTACACTCCACAGTCTCATCAAATACCAGAGGCTGTGTGTGTGTGTGCAGATTTACCTGCTGCTTCTAAAAGTACCAAGGACACTTGAGATGTCCTAAAGAGCCAGAGGGTGAGTAGCTCTGCTGAACACCCACCCTTCACGTAAAGATGGAAGAACTAAAACAAGTGCAGGAACAGACCAGGCATTGACCACCTGCAGACCCAACTAGACGGACACCTCACTCCAGGCAAGGGTAACAGTGTGGAAGGGGCCAACAGGGACCCTCATTTCATTTGATATTGCCCTGAGATATACATGTTTAGAAAAAAGTTAATGCAATGCACAAAAAGCCATTCTAAGTGGAGACCTAACTAAGTTAAACATGATAAAGTTCTGAAAGACTACAATCTTGAATTATTAGGTAACATTTTTGTGAACAAAATAAAATTCTTCAAAGGGGCACAAAAAGATAACAAATAAAATTACCTGAAAGTCAAGAAGTCATGCTCACCAAAGACACCAATAAGAGAGTCCCAGATACACAGGAGACAGACAATTGATAAAGGGTTCCCACACAGTCTCAGTCTCTCCCTCTCTCCCTTCCCATCTTCTCTCTAAGAGAAAATACACAGGGATAATTACAAGCTTTTTGAAAAGAAAAGCAGCACCAAGATCTTCTTGGATATACTCACTACATAAATGGGACAGAAACTTGGACCCCAAGTGCTCAGCCTGGTGAGTCTTCTCCAATACTAGGCTAGGTTAGCACAGAGGACCCAGGAGGAAACAAAGGAATTCTAAGATAATCTGAAAAGTCCAAAACCCCTTTATGATTAAAAAACACAATTTTTTTTTTTTTAAAGCAACCAGAACTAGAAGCTTGGTCCTCATGCTGGTGAAAGGCGTCTCAGAACCTGTAGTCAGCCTGTGCTCGCTGGAGGCCTGGGTATTGTCCCCTGAGTCAGGGGACATGGGGTGACCCTCTTGCCACCTCTATTCAACATCATGTGAGAGGGTGTAGCCAGGACAATTAGGCAGAAAAAAAGAAATAAAGGGTCCCCAGATTGGAGAAGAAGAAGTAAAACCCTCTCTCTTCACCAGTGAGGTGGGCTACAGGTAGAAAGGCAAGGGAAACCACCAGACTCTATCAATCAACAAGTCTCCCAGAACTAATCAATAAGTATGGCAAAGCTACAGGGATCAGTATACAAGAATCAATCACTGAGTCCTGGACACTAGCAACAAGCATTCTGAAAATGAAACTGGAAAACTATTTTATTTGTGATAATACCAAAATAAAAGGAAAATACTGAGAAATACATTTTTTAAAGTACAAGACTTATGTACCCAAACTGCAAAGTACTACTGAAAGCAATTAAAAACCTGAGCAAACAGAAAGAGCCCGTGCTCACAGACCAAAGTCTCCACTTAAGGTAGCAGCATCCCCGGGAGATCTGCAGCCACGCTGTCTGCATCAAACCCCAGAGCCGCTCTGCAGAAGTTGACCAGCTAGCCCTGGTCAAAGGACATAAGATAGTCAATCCAATCTTGGAAAAGAAAAGCAAACTGTAGAACCCATACTTCCTGACTTCAAAACGCATCACAAGCTGCAGTAATCAACAGCTCAGCCCTGGAACCAGGATGGAGAATACCCTGTAGAAGAGAATCAGGAAACCAGAAACTGCTTTCTATTCAGTCGATTCTCAACAGTGACCCAGACAACCCAGCGGGGAAAGAACTGTCTTTTCCATAAATGGTGTTGGGACAAGTAAACCTCCATGCCCAAAAGAGTGAAAGTGACCACTACCTCACATCAGAGCCAAAGGTCAGCTCAAAGTGGATGAAAAACTTCAACCTCAGTCTTGACCTTGGATTAGGCAACAATGCACAAGCAATAAAAGAAAATAAATTGGACCAAATTAAAGTTAAAAATGTTTTGCTGCAAAGGCCACATCAAGAAAGTGAAATGGAGCCGGGCACATTGTGCACGTCTGTAATCCCAGCACTTCGGGAGGCTGAGACAGGAGAATCGCGAGTTCAAAGCCAGCCTCAGCAACAGCAAGGTGCAAAGCAACTCAGTAAGACCCTGTCTCTAAAAAAAAAAAACCACAAAATTGGGCTGGGATGTGGCTCAGTGGTCAAATACTGCTACCAAAAAAAAAAAAAAGAAGAAGAAGAAGAAGAAGAAAGAAAGAAAGAAAGAAAGAAAGAAAGAAAGAAAGAAAGAAAGAAAGAAAGAAAGAAAGAAAAGGAAAAGAAAAAGTAAGAAAGAAAGTGGAATGGCAGCCCATGGAATGGAAGAAAGATCTGCAAAGCATGTATCATATTAAGGAATCGTATGAGATTTGCTTCTCAGGAATAAAATATCATTGAGTACCACAGCAGGCAAGGGTCTCATCAGACACTTCTCCAGAGGACACACTTGAGTACCTGTAGAGATGTTCAGCATCCTTGGCCCTCAGGGGTAGGTGCACAGCATCCTCAGCCCTGGGGAAATGCAAATCAAACCAACTTGAGACACCACTCGCTCCCACTGGGTAGATGCAACCAGAGACAAGTGTTGGCAGCCCATGGAGAAGTGACATCCTTCCACCTGCTGGTGAGGGTGTAAACAGTGGCCCACTCTTCAGAGCAGTCTGCCAGTTCTCCCAAAGGTTAAGCATGCCAGGTAAACTGGTTCATCTCCAGTAGATTCCCAAGTGAAATGAAACCATGTTTCCCCACCAGAACGTATGCAGGAAATGTCCTGGCTGCATTCCTCATGACGGCTGAAAGGTGGAAACAAGCTAAGTTACACCAACAGGTAACAGATAAGCAAAAGGCGCTGTATCCACACAATACAATGCTATTCAGCCGCAAAAAAGAATGGAGTTCCTATGCGTGCTGGCGCTGCACCTTAACTCCGCGCTACTGAAGGAAGCCAGCCATACAAGGCCCTATTCATGACCCCATTCGTGTGGGGTGTCCACGATCGCAGTGGAGTCGGGGTGTGGCAGCTAGTGGGTACAGGGCTTTGGGGGTGGGGAAATGTTTTAAAAGGGATCTCGGGGACCGTCACGTAACTCCGCAAAGGCGCTAGAGGCTACTGGTTTGCACACGCTAACGAGAGCGAATCGTGCAGTATGTGAACTGCAACTCGATCAAGCTATCATTTCAGAACAAAATCCAAAGGCCAGCGGCGGCTTCGAGGGCGCAGGTATCCCTTCGGAGACGCGCCTGACGCGGGTTTTCAACTTCGCAACAGTTGATATTTGCGAGCGCGCCTCTTACAATGTGATACTTTTTTTAATCCAAACAAAACCTTCCTCGGGTCCCGTCCCACCTCGCCCCCTTCCCCTCTCCCGGCTCCTCCTCCGAGGTCCGGCCGCCCTCCGCGGCGGGATCGGCCGGGCGCAGGCCCAGGTCCGCGGAGCTCGGCGGGGCGGCCGGGCGGGCCTGGGCGGCCGCTGTGACCTCGGGCGTTGCAGACGCCGCCCCCGCGGCCGGCGATAGGTCCCTCTCCACCTTGGCGACCTGCGGAGCGGGGCGGGGAAAGGAGACGCCGGGCGCGCGCTGCGGGTCCTCAGGCTCGCGCGGCGCGGCGGCGGGATGTGGGCGCCGGGCGGGCCCCCGGGACCCGCGGACTGGGACCGCCGCAGAGTGGGCGCGAGGCTGCGCGCGGCGCTGGCGGGGCTGCACGAGCTGCAGGGGCTGCGCGCTGCGCAGCAGGCGCGAGTGCGGGGAGCCCTGGCCATGCAGCCCGCGCCCTCCGCGTCCCGCGGCCCCAGCGGCCAGGAGCTGCGGCTGGAGGCGGCGCTGGCCGCGCTGCAGGAGCAGCTGGTAAGGGCCCGTCCTGCGCGGGCGGCGGCCGGGGCGGGCAGCGGGCGGGGGGCTGTCTGATGGACCCAGGGGCCGTCCTCGTACTTCACTGGGACGCAGCTCCGGGGCGAAGGACTGGGACCCGTAGGCCGGATGGGAAGGTGCGTAGGGGTAGCGCGTCGCAGGTTGCGCTCCCGCGAGCAGCGGGAGGAACCGCCCGCCCTCGCCCAGCTTGCGTGGGAAGCGCACCCACCGCGGCGGGCTTCCCACGCAGCCCGACCTGCGGGTTGCCCTCACGCCGGAGTTGCCGGTGCGGTGATTGCCCCTGGCTGGAGCTGACTGGGCGTCCTGGCCTTACCCCAGGGTCCCCGGCCCTTCCTGTGCTGCCTTGGGTTAGGGACAGCAGAGCAGAGCGCGCTCTGAACCGTCCTGGCCATGTGCTCAGGGTGAGTGGGGTCCGGCCAGCGTGGGAAAACGCTGGTGGGGAAGACGTGTGTCTGACCATGTCGGAGGAGGGCTTCTTTCCCCTTCACGAGTGACCCGAGCTGTAGAGAGCGGGTGGGAGCCAGCCCAGAAGCTTTCCCTGCCCTGTGTGTGGCCGCAGATCCCCAAGGCAGGTTGGGTTATTCCCTTGAAGGCACTCCAGTTACTACTCCTCTGGTTGTTACCGTTGTGAGTGATTTCCTTTAATTTACTGAAAACAGCTCAAAAGAGTTTTTTCAGTATTGCAATATTTGTTTAAAGATCAATTAAAATGCTATGCACAATGTCTGTTTGCTTTGAGTTACCTCCATTTCTCCAAGTGGAGTTCCTCTTACGTTAGAAATCCCATTGGTCCTGTTAAAGTTGCCCTCTTTAACAAGCCTCCCCGGGAGGCCTCTGCAGCAGCGTTCCTGACAGCTTAGCTCATTTGGGTCCTTAACTGGGCAGGTGCTTCTGGATTAAAGAATCAGGAAGTCCAGGAACTGGAGACACCTCCCTGGACTCCTGTTACTTTCCCTTGCTGCCAGAGACCCAGGTGAAGCCTGCGGGAGGGAGGGGGTCTGTCCCCTAACCCTGCAGCCTAGGGGCTGCCTGAGGAGGCCCTGTTCCTTAACTGCTCTATCAGGAGGGGAACCTGGCTGGTGTGGAGTGGCTCCCTCCTGCTGCTGCAGCCACCTGTCCGCCACTGTGGCAGTGTGCGTGGGTTAGTGCCCAGTGCAGTCTTGGCTTCCGCATGGCCTCAGCCAGGCACACACAGCCTGCAGGCGTGTTGCACGCACGCGTGAATGTTCTCAAGGAGCTGGGAGTGTGGCTGCTGATTAACCTGGCCTCAGTCACACACCAATCAGGCTGTGAACACGGGCCTCTAATTACAAGTAGCCTTTTGGAAGAGATCAAACAGGTTTTTTGTTTCTTTCTTTTTTTTAATGTGGGGACCAGAAGGAACATGCAGACTCTGTCCTGAAACTTTGTTCTTGGAATGGATTATGTGATCAAAAGAGAAGAAGAATTGAATTTGTGTGACATCAGCCAGTGTTCAGCACTTCTACATTTTTCTTACAGGGAAAACAGTCAGGAGTGATACTAGTTCTCTAATGAAGAAAACAATCCCAGACTTGAGTCCAGCAGCTGAGCATTCCAGTGACCAGCTGCCTGCCCCTCCCTGGCTTCACCTGGCCTGGGTCATCCTCCAGGTGTGAAGACAGGAAGAACTTCTCCCTGGAGCAGCAGCCTTATCCTGCAGGAATCCTCAAGTGCGAACGTGCTTTAGCGTTCCTAGGGATTTACTGTCTGAAAGCAGCAGCGTACCGAATGAGCCACACCTTCTGATTGTCGTGTCAGAGGTCACAGAGGTGTGCAGAGTGCGGCTGCTGAATCAGTCAACCAGTGCCTTTCATCTGTGGCACAAAAGGAGAGATGATTTCAGTATTCAGATCCTCCTCTGCCAGGCTTCTATGTAATGGCCCTGTGCCCTCTGACCCCGCAGCTGGCAGTAGCTCAGCCAGTCGGAGCAGAGCCAACAGTGCTGTCCCTGTTCATGTTTCCAGAGCATTTGTCCTTCCCCAGCAGTGGCTGGCTTTCTCACTTCTGTAAGGGTATGCTCCACAGCAGCACCTAAGTAGAAAGATGGCACCCACTGGTGACCTGGGAGGGGCCTGAAGACCTGTCCCACCAAGCTGTGCCCGTGGAGGGGAGTAAGGAAACGCACGGGGATGCAGTGAAGTCTTACCCCAAGGACTTCCCTGGGCCGACCTTGCTGGTCACGACTTGTTCTAGATGTGGTAGTTCGCGGGGAGTCGTTCTTGTTGGCAGGCTCCAGCGCTTGGAGCTGCTGGAGTCACAGCCACCCGCAGCTGTGAGTGGGACTGGGGCACTTGTGAAAGCTCGGGGAGCCGAGGAAGGGTTGAGAGCTTGCTCAAGATCAAGAGTGAGACAGGCACCCGCAGGACCCTGAAGGGCTTCCTCCAGGTCACAGTGCCGGTGTCCATGAGTTCCATCTGGGAACCCTGGCCCTTTGGCTATTGATTAATGGTGCCCTTTTTAGCTCAGTGATGATGCTTACCCCTCTACAGGACAAGGGCCATAGCTGCGACCTTCATGCATAAAATATTGCCATTGTACATTCTTAGCTCTCAAGAAAGAAAGGAAGTGGTTGAGATACCATCTCTAGAGGCTGAGATTTAAGGCACTTTTAATTTCTGTTCTCTGAATGCAACTTTTGTGGTGACTGCAGTGCAGGATTGTTGATGGGAAAGCAAAGCTAATGCAGCTTAGGTGGCTTCCTATGGATGTAAAGTAAGCCTTTAAAGAAAGGGCTTAGCCAAATACTTGTTTTCAGAGTAGCCCTGGGATAGGCATTCTGTTGTTTCCAGGTCACGGGAGATGGTTTTGCCCCTGGACTATTGTTAACATCCGGGCTCCAGGCTTGCTCTGGAGCGCCTCAAGATAAAAACCCAGGATCTGCAGGTGTGCCAGGTGATTCCAGCTTGGACCCTGGGTGGTCTATCCATGTTCCATGTCCTGTCCTACCAGCCCCTGATTAGGGCTCAGGGAACTCTGACCCAAGAGTCCCCAGCACACCTTGAGAAACAAAGCCCCAAGTGGGCCTTGAGTCTTGCAGTGGGAGGTGAGAGCCGCGGGGCCGTGGCCTGCTGCTGTGGAGCGCGGTCTGGGCTGGGTTTGCAAGGCCCATGCCAGTCCTCAGCACATGCAGACGCAGGGCACCCCGGGCCAGAGCCGGGGAACCCCAAGTCAGAGGCAGTGGAAAGGGTTAGCAAGGGTGGTGTGAGCCTGAGAGGTGGACTCGCAGACGGGCAGCGGGGCCTGCAGATGTCATGAGTCATCTATGTCCCTTGACCAGTGATTGGAAACCAGTCTGCAAAGGCTGGCTGGCCAGACGTTAATCACAAAGCAGCTAGCTCCAATGTAGACGGCGCAGATAGCGGGCGGCCTGTGGAGAGAGGCTGCAGGTGGAGGGGAAGCCAGCTGGGGATCCGGAGGCCTGCCCCCCAGAAGGAAGAGAAGTCGTGATTTGGAAGAGAAGTTAAGTGGATGCTTTTAAAGACTGAAATGAGACCTAAGAAAGGAACCTAGCTTCCTGTGGGTCGCCTGGATTTATGATGGGAAAGAAATCATTTGCAAGACAAACACATGCCTGGCCTTCAGTAAATCTCTGTGACTTTTTTGTTTTTTCAAGAATGGTAACTGGGCTGAGCCTGTCTGTGCTGCAGGGCTTTTTGGTAGTGCTGGGAAACATTTTGCCGTTGTGACAATGTGCAAGCTGGGATACCAGGACGCTTGGACCAGTCCAGGTGGTTCTGGAAGCACAAAGTTCTGTTCAGCCCAGGACTAGGTTTGCCACACTCGTGTTTACAGATGATATTATGGCTCGGAGTCTCCAATCAGACCTTGGCGGTTATTCCAGGACCCCTGAGTTGGCTGCTGGAGGAAAAGCTAAGCTGAATGGCATGGTCCCCTGGACTCTATGTGTCACCTCACATGTGGGGGGGGGGGCAGTTGTTACAGTTGGAAAATCTGTGCAGAAATAATTCCGTTCTGCAAACAGGAAATTGTGACTACCTGATTCCCCCTTGTGAAGATTTCTTGTGATGCTGAAATTACTGAAGTCATTCCCCAAAGAAATGTGATCCACCACGTTTTTAGGATGAACCCCATTCATTAATTATTTGCCTTAAACTTAATTGTTAATCAAAACAAGAAATGTTTGCAGTGAGCCTGGAAAACAGGCTGAAATTCTATAATTGAAAGAAGTCAGCATTTTCTAAACACTCAGTGCTGCATTATGTAGAAATATGGATGTAGACGTACGTGGTATGTACCTGTGTATATAGACTGCGTCCATGATAGACGGGTTAGGTGGGCAGGTAGACACACATATGATTAGTGCTCATAATAACCCCCTTGGCCGCTGGGTGCCCGGCTGGAGGAGACAGCCTCTGTGGACAGAGTAGAGTGGCCCTTCTCCAGAGAAGACGCCACCATGTATTCCAGGCAAAGTTGAATGACCTCTTGGTCTCTTGTGGTGCCAGAAGCTCTTGCTGAGAGTGTCTTCCCTGAATTCTCCCAAACCTGTGGTAGCTGGAGGCATCTCTCAGGGAGGGAGAAGGGACGCAAGGTGCAGGAGGCCCCTCCTCTTCACAGGGGCTTTCTGCCCTCAGCAGGTGACAGGGAAGGGCACAGGTTTGCCCTTCCCAGCTGCTCTTCCCAAGGGGCTGCTGTGAGGGTCACTGTAATTACAGGTGAATTCTGGCCTGGAGAAGAAAGAAAGCAGCAGGTGTAAGTCTCTTCTGGGTCCTCAGCTTGTGCTGCTTGACCCTACCCTCTCTCAAGGGGCTGTTTTTCTGCCTCCCTGTGGAAAGGTCTTACTGGAAATTGCAATGAATTTTAAAAGTCTGCGTTGGAGGAAAGCAGGTGTGTGTGTGTGACTTTTTCAGCACGTGCCAGTCGCACAGACGTTGCTCAGCCTGTGTGAGGGGCAGCTGCCCGTGAGGAGCCCCCGGCATGGATGCTGCATTGAAGCTGCCCTCTGCCCGCAGAGCCTCATTTCTGGGCCTGCTCAGCTTTCTTTCTTTTCCTTCCCAGTCCCGGCTAAGACGGCAGGACACTGGGCTGAAGACTCACTTGGACCAGCTGGACCAGCAGATAAGTGAGCTGCAGCTGGGCGTGTACAGGTCTTCTGCCGAGGTCCCCGACAGTGACAGCAGGCCCAGCTCAGGTAGGCGGGCCAGGGCTGTGGGAGGGGGAGGCCCTCAAGGCCCGCCCCCTGGGGGTTGGGGCTGCAGAGGCTGGTGGGTATCTGCAAGGGTGACACTATCTGCACACAGCCCTCTTGGGGACCTCATCTGATGTGGTGAGCAGTGCTGGCCCCGGGCCAGTGTCTCAGCTGATCTGAACGTTAGCAGGCTGTTGGGGCAGGAGAGAGCACGTGTTGTCAAGGGAGCTGAAACTGGCATGCGTTGAAGTACGGATGAGGAGAGCACAGACCCGCGGGCATCCTCGCTGATGGGAGCAGCTGGCCTTTGAGGGGAACCTGGCAGTGCTCCCTCCTCCAGCTCGGCTGTGGGTTCTGCTTGGTCAGGCAGTCACGAGAGTGGAGGTGGCCATCTCATGGCCAAGGGACGCACGCCTTCCGGTCTGCGGACCACGTCAGTCTCTCAAAGGTGACAGGACATCCACTTCCTGTGCCATGTCACAGGACAGGCGTGGTCACCACTGCCTCCATCCCCAGGCCGCACCCAGGAAGCACATCTGTCTTCAGATCACTGGTGCGAGGTTCCGGTGGCAGCCATGGGCCTGGGACCTCCCGTGCTGCCCCCCACCTCCCTTTCCCGCTTGGCCTGAGCTGTGTGGTGCATCCCACAGGCCTGGGGCTGAGGTGCTCCTGAAACCACCCCTCACAGGTGGTGGAGGGAAGAGGGGCTGCCCAAGGCCTGGCTCGGGCAGGACCTAGCCAAAGAGGCCTCCCCTTCCGTGGACAGCCTTCATAACTCCAGGAACCTCCGGCCAGAGCAGGGTGGACTGGGGGCAGGTGAGGCACTTCCAACCTGCCCACCATGCTCACAGCTGCTGGAAGGTTCTGCAGCCTTCCCACTGGGCCTGTTCCCACAGGCCTGCCGTATCGTGGGGCTCCTTCACCTTCCCTGGCCCTTGAGGAGTGGGAGGAGAGAGGAGCCCAGGGTCCTCGGGCAGAATCCGCTGCCCAGGGCACACTGACCTGCATGTGTCTGCTCTGACCAGGCTTCTACGAGCTAAGCGACGTGGGCTCCTGCTCCCTGTCCACCTCCTGTGCCTCAGTGTGCAGTGACCGCCTATCCCCCTCGCTGGGCAACCTGCTGCCTGCAGTCTCCATGGCCAGGCCCAGCATGGGGGACTGGCGACCTCGGTCTGCTGATGAGACCACTGTGCCATCGTGGAGACCCCAGCCCGTCCAGGAGAGTGGCAGGCTCCTGGACAGCATGGAGGACACTGGCCAGCCCTGCGGCTTGTTCCGGCCCAGGCCAGTGTCTACAGGTGAGAGAGCCAGAAGAGGGTGGGGGCAGCCAAGAGCAGCCTGCCCAGACCTGCTGGGGACGGAGCAGAGACCTCCCTGGAGTGGGCTGGGCACTGACCTGCAGGGAGAGGGGCAATCGGATGTCTGCTGCTGGGCATGATGGAAATGCTGCCCCAGTAGTCTGATGGTGTGGATCTTCCTCAGTATTTAAAGTGGATGCCAGAAAGTTAAAACAATAGTCCTTCCAAACCCTCTGGTCTGCCTGAGCTGGGGAAGGGGGAGAGATGAGCCTGCTCCCCTTGGCTTCCTCCTGGGTCCCCAAAAGGAAAGATGCCGTTTGGCTTTGCTCTCTTTCCATGTAAGACTGGGTTTCGTACTGTGGCCTCTCCTGGGCGAAGGCACCCGCAGATGCCCCAGGGGAGGCTCAAGCCGCCATCTGCCTGGAGCCTGTGTGGCTGCAAAAGCATCAGCCCTGGCAGACTGCCACCCCGTGAAGTGAAGGCCTGAGTTCCTGTCTCTGCTCGCTGTGGGCAGGGACTGGAGGCCGTGGAGGAACAGCGCACCCACGGCCAGGCCACCCCCACCCTGGGCCCACAGGCATGCGGAGGTCCTGCGGAGGTGCTCCTGCTGCGGAACCGTCAGCAGCGCTGAATTCTGTCACTGATGCACTTGTTCATGGTTCTCTGTTCCCAGGAGATCTTGAACGAGTCCTCCCCATTGACGTGGGGCTCCAGACAGTGGACCAGGATGCCACACCCCCTGCCCACCTCTGCCAGGGGACAGATGCGCCTTCCCCCAAGCTGGACCCCAAGTTCCAGCGTGACCTGGTGTCCAGGGGGGGCCGAGAGGTGTACCTGTACCCCAGCCCCCTGCATGCGGTAGCTCTGCAGAGCCCCCTGTTTGCACTGACTAAGGAGACCCCACAACTAGACAGCCATTTGCCCCCCAGGAACCCTCTTTTGGGCCCCAAAGGACTGAGCACAACCCCAGCTGGACCAGTCGTTGAGGTAGGCCCAGCTGGCGCCTACATTGACAAGCTGTTGCGTCTGCGAAGCCGAGAGACTCCCTTGGGGAGCATTGGTGGGGAGCAGGGACCCCCAGGATGTGAAGCATCCCCATCCCCCCAGAAGCCAGATGCTCAGAGAGTGGGCAGTGGAGGTCAACCTGAGAAGCTGGTCTGTGCCCCAGGGAGAGGAGATCTGGGAGGGGCAGCTCAGAGCAGGGCCACCAGTGGGGACAGCCTTGGGCAGCAGGGGCCTGCGCCCCTCCTGCACACCCAGTCCCCCAGACGCTCCCCAGAGAAGGGACCCGACCCCTGGAACTGCTGTGCCTATGGGGAGACTTCTGTGGGCCCCTCTC
The DNA here is from genome assembly GCA_004024805.1 of Geosciurus inauris. Classification (NCBI taxonomy): domain Eukaryota; kingdom Metazoa; phylum Chordata; class Mammalia; order Rodentia; family Sciuridae; genus Geosciurus; species Geosciurus inauris. Next base: position 16,649 of record PVHX01015691.1, read on the forward strand.
CCTGCCCCCAGGCCCAGCAGCTCGATGGTGACTGCAGCCCAGGCATCTCGTCCCCCTCTGGGAGCGTGGACTGTGAGAGTCCCCCTAAGGCCCCAGGACATCTTGTCCACTACCCCTACACTGCCAGCGAAGCCTCCCAGATGGGGCTGAAGATGGGCCACCCCAAGACCAAGCCCGTGAAGGTCAGGAGGAAGGCCAGTGACAAGATGCTGAGGCTCGGGAACCAGGCGCCACTGCTACCAGAGAGACCTTGGGGTGCCCACGCTGCCCCGCAGCTGCCCCCAGAGTGTGAGCCCGCACGCAGGCCCCAGGAGGGAGGGCTCAGGAGCAGGCCTGTACTGGCCGGGGGTGCTCCTGGACGGTCCTGCTCCGAGTCCACCCTGTACCCTGTGCCCTTCTTCGTGCCCCTGTTGGTGGCCCAGCGGGAGAGCTGCCGGGCAGCATCCCAAGCCCTGTCCTCTGTGGAGGCAGCCCAGCTTTGTGCCAGGAGGAGGCAGCGTAGGTGGCAGTCCACCATGGAGATCTCAGCCCAGGCCCGCCCGACTGGTGGTCAGGAGCCCAGCCTGGGGCCTGCAAGGTCGCCAGCCGGGAGAGTAGGTGGCCCGCAGGCCCAGGGCAGGCCCCCGCTGGCCCGCCAAGACGCCTGCGCCCAGAGCCCGCTGGAGCCCTGGGAGCTGCCAGTGGAGTGCCCCTCGCTGCTGCCGTACCCCACCACGGAGAGCAGCGAGGAGGCGGCCAGCGACCACACCGCCAACCGCTTCGGGGATGGGGAGTCCAGCAGCAGCGACTCAGAGGGCGGCTTCCAGGGCCGCGGCAGCCTCCTGGGAGTGGACCGAGCGGCTGCCAGGCGTGGGGAGCTGGCCTGGCCGTGGCCCCCCCAGCAGCCCCCACGGGCCCCCGTGGGCACGAGACCGCCCCTGCCCCCTGTGCCCAAGCTGTGTCGCATCAAAGCCTCTAGGGCCCTGAAGAAAAAGATCCGCAGGTTCCAGCCGGCGGCCCTGAAGGTCATAACCATGGTGTGAGGAGGACTGCCTGACCAGCCCGGCCCCCACGCAGGCCCATCCATGCTGGTGGAGAGTTGTGGGTTTGCAGGTCACCCGCCAGTTTGCTCGACTCCTGAGTGGCTGTAGAGGGGCCCCTTGATGGCCCTGGCCCTGGGATAGGGCTGCATGCTCTGTGGGGTGATTTTTCTTCGCCGGCAGACTCATGGGAACTTCGAAGTTGCAGGTGGCACAGCTGCCTCGCCAGCAGGCCCTCTGATGTCTCCATCCTGTGGTCCTAGTGGGTTGCCCTCCTCCCCCTTGCTTCACATCCGTCTTTTTAAGCCGTTCCCCAAACACCATTATTCTAGACATGGGGCAAACTGCTGGGTACCAGGTTTGAATTTGAACTCCATGTTAAGCTCTCGATGTGAATAAACACCCAAGTTTGTCATTATCCTTGTGAGGAGAAGCACGTGTCTCCTTTACCTGTAGCCTGCTCCTCCTGGTCCTGTGCGCAGGCACTAGGTGCTGGAGGGCCGCCCTCCTTCCTGCGCTGCCTGAGGGCAGGAGAGGCACGTGATGGAGGCAGGGCCACACTCTGGGTCCAGTACAGGTATTGTGGGAAAATAACTTTTCTTTTGAGTGTTGGTTTTTCCAAAGAAAACTCCCTTCTACTTTTCAAGGAGAAAGATGGAAGCTTTTCAGCTCAGCTGCTTGGTGAGTATCAGCCTGCACCACCCACACCAAGCTTTGTCCTGGGCCCTCACAGGCTGCCAAAGTGTACCCTGGGCCAGAGCTGGAGAAGGGGTTGGAGCCATCAAAGTCCTTCACTTCTGGTCCCCTTCCCTACATTTGGGAAGAAGCTCTTAAGAAAACCAGCTGAAAATACTAGTAGGTTTTGTACTAGTTGCCAAATATTCCTGGAACAAGTAGCTGGCTTCAGGATGCAGTCTGAAGAGCCTAACATTTTAAAAATTGAGTAGCATCTTAGAATTAAGAAGAGGACCTCCCCCTCCTTCCTGTGCAGGCCACTCCAAGACACATGGTCCAACTCTCCATCCTGTGGGCCCCACGTGGTGGGAAACTGGCTTTGCCAGGACCTGAGCTTTTGAGGCTGCTGAGGCAGCCTGGTGGTCCTGATCTTGCAGCCTGGGCCCTTGGGCAGGTCCACACGTTGGCCAGCTCTGTGTCCCCAGCTGGCCATCCTAGAGAGTTGGTGGTGCCTTCTGCTGACTGGTCATCTGGAGCTTTCACAGCTAGGAAGCTTCAAGTGAACCATGTGGAAAGTGCACACCTCCGGCTCTTTGTGAGGTGCGTCCTGTCCTGTGTCACCTCCAGGAGGCAGGCTGTGGCACTGGCCAGGCTCACAGGCAGAAAGCGCAGAGGGGAGTGCAGAGGGTTTGGGATGCTCAGCCTTTCTGCTCATCTTCCTCCAAAGCTAGCCTGATTCCTGATCATTCAGGTGCCACCAAAAGTGCTTCCTTCCCCTGGCCTGTCCACAGCCCCACAAACCAGCCACCAACAGCACACCATGCCCTGCCACCCCAAACCAGTGGGCAGAAAGGGTCCTCAGTGACCCTGCGGTGCGGATCAGCCCACGGCAGCCTTCCTCCTCCCTGCCCGCCATGTCTGTCTCAGTAACTTGCTCTCTCCTTGTCTGCCCCCTTGTCTTCCTCTCTGCTTCCTGTCATTAAAGAAAAGCAATCCAGGGGCACTTGCTGGAGCAGGTGAGGAAGACGCAGGCAGGACCATTCTGATAGGAACAAGGACACTGCAGTGGGGTCCTCAGGAGGCAGCGAGCTCAACGCAGCAGCATAGGCCAGAGGGGCTCCACGGCCAAGCAGCAGGCAGCGGGTCTCTGGACAGGAAATGGTCAAGAGGGGGCATCGGGCGTTGGGGATTGTGGCTAAATCCACCCAACGGGATTCTCCCTGAAGATGCACCTGGTCTTCAGATTTCCCACGGGAGAGCAGGGCAGGGGTTCTGATGAAACCGACTCAGCAGGCATTTGCCAAGGCTGGGCTTTGTAAAAACACTCCCTGGTGGTCTGGGGAGCTTCAGTAGCCCAGCCCAGAGGGGTCGGAGGATCTCTGTCTCTCCCAGTCTCTCAGTGGGGCCGACAGACATTTTGATTTCCCGAGCGAGACCCCTGCTTTCTGCTCTCAGTCAATACGGTTCAATTCAAGTGAATACGGTTCTCATGATTCTACGAGGGTCCTCCTAGTCCTCTGGTCCTCCTGCCCAGTGCCTGGTTCTCCCTCTGCAGCGAGCAGGACCGTGGGCCGTGGGGCAGCCGACAGCCGGTGTGGCCTCGAGCTGGCTTCACAGCTGGGCTGAACTGGCTTCCTATAATAAATGAGGTTGACAGTAGCTTAAGGTTCAGAACAAGGAGCAATTGATAATATTAAACATGGAACCCTGGTCTTCTGGGCTCAGCAGAGTGCCTCCAGCCGGGACGTGGCCTCCTTGTGGGGTGAAGGGTCCCGCAGGCTCTTAAAACAAGTGGGCAGACGGTGGTCTGGAGGCCCCAGTGCAGGTGTGATTCAAGGAGATACTTCACATACTCATACCGGGCACAGTGAGCCAGCTTGTGGTCCAGGGACACAGGAGGCTGAGGCAGGTGGATTACAAGTTCCAGGCCAGCCTGGGCAACTTCGTGAGACCTGCTCTCAAAATAAACTAGAAAGGGCTGGGGTGTAGCTTCCCAGTGTGAGGCCTTGGGTTTGGTTCGCAGTACTGCAAACAAACAAAACAGAAAACAGTTACAAGTCAGAGCACCAGTGACGGGAAGCCCCTTGAGGCCCTGGATGGATGGTCAAGGGCAGAGTCAAGGGCACAGTGCTCAGAACAAGCGTGAGCTGAGATGTTGCACAGGAAACCGCCCATCCGTCCGTCTGCCTGAGAGCAGTTTCTAGCCAGAGTGGTTTTCTTCCAGACAGACATGGGTGTGGCCACTTGCACTGAGGAGAATGAGCAAAGCCCGCCAGGCAGGCTGTGGCCTGTGATCTGGGGACTCGGGGAGACACCGACAGGCACACCCAGAGGCAGAGGAGCTCACCATCCCTCCTGCATTTAAGTAGAGAGCTGAGGATTCAACTTTTGGGCCCTTTAGAAGTCCTTCGTAGCTTCTAGCATGCTTGAAATAAAATATTTTAGCAAAAAAAAAAAGTGAGCTCTAAGAATCAAAGTAAGGTAGAAAGTAAATAGTTACTGTGTTAAGAAAACACTCCACATTCTTTACCACATCCTGTTATATCCTTTAAGAAAACTGGGTGTGTTATCTTCACTAATTAGATTTAGGGATGCCACCGGGTCCTCAGAAGGGCTTCCTCTGTGTCTACTTTGTCCTCAGCGTGGAGAATAATAGCCCGTAGGATATAGTCTGATGTGACTGACAGCGCTGGGCTCTCAGCACTGAACACATGGAGCCTGGGGGAACCCCGGGGCCCCAACAATTCAACCCAGTCCCACCTTACCATTGGCTACTTAACCGGCCCAAAGGGGAAAGGTCAACAAAAATGGTGAAATTCTCATACAATGCAGACTCCATGGGGCTTTAATGCAGGGGCGCAACTCAGGATCTCACTGAGTTGCTTAGCGCCTCGCCCTTGCTGAGGCTGGCTTTGAACTCGTGATTCTCCTGCCTCAGCCTCCCTAAGTGCTGGGATCACAGGCGTGCGCCACCGCGCCTGGCTCTCCATACATTCTTTTAAAGGTAAAAGTCTACAGAATTCCTCTTGACTTTCTGCCCCAACATTTCACAGAGAGGAGTGACTCAAGGCTTCATGCTGGAGCTCCCCGGCCCTCCTGGGGGTCGCATGGACCCACCCCATGCAGCACACATGGCCCTTTTTCAAAGGGGGGCTGGCGAGTGAAGCCGTCCGCTGGAGCCAGTGGCCCCTGGTGCTCCGAGGCACAGGGAGCTGGTCCCTCCCTCCTCTCCTCACCAGGAGATAGCCCTCACTTCTGCTGCCCTAGTGCCACTTATTGTCCTTGTGACTGCGGGAGAGGTGGGGACTAAGGAGAGGTCCGTGGTGGAGCACCTGCTGTATGCGGTATGCCCGGAATCCTGCTCGATGCTGGCTGTGGGAAGAAGCAAAGACGGGCCCTGCCCTGGGGAAGCGCCATCTCCTTGCCAAGGTCTGGGTGATCCTTGAGAACCCTCCAGGGGGCTGCAGCCCAGGGGCTCAGGTGGGAAGTGCAGTCCTGTTGATTCAGGGCTGCCTCTGGGTGGAGGGGAGGAGGGAGAAGAGAAAGTGCAGGAGCAGCAGGAATGAGGGCCCAGCAGGGGCTGGGCTGGGTTGAGGACCCAGGTGGACAGCACCCTGGGGAATTCCATGTGCAGAAATACACAAAGACCCACCAGACAGAGCAAGCAAGGACAGTCTGCTCAGAGCCTGCTGTGTGTGGGGGACACAGGAATGACAGGTCCTGGCGGGAAGGGGGAGGCCTGAAGGCCATGGCCCGGGAGGCTGAGCTCGAGGGGCCTTCCTGGTGGGTCCCACGTTAGAAGGGGGAGTGATATTTAGGAAGCTGTTGGTGGCTGGCCACGTGCTGGCAGTTGGCTGACTGTCCCAGTCTCTGGCTTCCTGGTGGGTGCCTGGACACGGTGCCTGGTTCCCAGTTGGTCCAGCTTGCGGCAGGCTGGTCCAGGTTGTGTTGGATACAGGGTCTGTTTCCTGGGCAGGCGGCTGCAGCCGTGGCTCAGAGCTGTTTCCACACGTGGCCTGGCCATTGTCCTTCTGCGTACTCAGCCTTGCAGAAGCAGCAGGAGGGCATAAGTAGATTTGTGTTTAGAAGACCTGCTGCCTGGGCAGAGGCTGCCATCCGGATGGAAGCCCTGACCCAGGATTGTGGCTGGGGCCCCCGTGCAGGTGGGAGGCAGCGAGGGCCACTGGCCTTCCGCAGAGCCCCTGCCCCGTCTCTATGGTGGTCACATGCAACCTCAGCGTAGAGGAAATGGACTTTCCCCACGCCACCTATGCTCGTGCTGAAGCAGTGCTCCCTTCAGGGTTTTTATTTCCATTTTTAAATGTTTTATCAATACTTGGGATTCATTTTCCATTCAGCCACAGTCTCCTCATCTAGAACAGAACCCATGATGGAACAAGGCAGTCGGCGCTCAGCTGTATTTCCCTCAGTCTTCATTTCAGGACCCACTTTGGAATTTGGCCCAGATGGACCTGGAAGCTACTGTGAAGCCATCAAGCAGCCTTCTGAGAGTCTGAGGCATTGGAGCATGGTAGGGGGCAGAAGGTCCAGGGTGCGAGGGTAACAGTCGGTGTGCACAGCATGGGGCTCTGAAGCCCGGAGGCTGTGCCCCGTGGAAGACACCTCACCTCCGCCAAGCGATGAGAACAGCCCCAGGGTTGAAAGCCAATTATGTTTTATTTGTAAATATTTAGTCACTTTGCCAAAGTTGAGAGTGCTGGGCACCATGGAGGTGTGGGGACCCAGCGTCAGGCAGACCTGAAGCACAGAGCTCGCACGTGCACATCCCAGATGACCAAGGGAGTTGCACCCCACTCAGGAAAGACGTGGGCTCTGTGGGAGCTCCTTCCCCAGAGTACACGACACGGGCACTGTGCTGTCCACGCCAGCTGCCCGCGTGGGCACCGGGGAACCTGAGACTCTCCCGCTGTGAAGATGGCACCTGATTTCACATCATCTATAGACAAGGACGTTGGTCAAAGGACTTGTAGACGCTGCAGCAGAGAGGTGCCGTTCGCTTGGGTTAAGGGTGGCACTAGTTAACTGAGATTTGTGGCCTAGGTGTTCAGGGCTGACACTTGTTCTCTGGTATTTGTTTGTAACAAGTACACACGATTAATAGTTGATATCTGCTTGGCACATTGCCCCAAGCCCTTCCTCTTAATCTCCCGACGACTCAGCTGGGCAGGCGTTGTGGGCCTGTGGCAGCCGGCAGCACCCTGGAACTGAGGGACTGAAGCAGGAGTGGAGTGCTGCGGAGCTCGGGGTGGTCCAGGCGAGGCACGGCTGGAGCCCACGCTTCCCTGACACCACCAGCCTCGTCGTCTGGGACCTCCAGAGAAGGGGTTCTGGGGAGTTTGGTGTGACTAGAGCCCCAAGGATTAGTGTGCAAGAAGGAGCTGATGTCCAGGGTCCTAGGACCTGTTTGGCAGAGGTGCCTTGACAAGACCCCAGCCCCCTACCCCTGGGGAATCTCAGTCCCTGCATACCTCTTGGTCTCTCCTGGCCGTTGAAATAAAATGCATGGTGTCAGGGGTCAGGCCAGGGGCCACACTGGCTGTCTTCTTCCTCGGTCCTCATGGCCCTTGGGGTAGGTTAAAACTGTGACACTGAGGGAGAGTCCTGCTCTGCTCACGCTGTGTCCTGTGGGCATGACCTGGATCCTGACCCCCTCTCGCCTCTACCCCAGCAGCAGCTGGACGTGGGGGCTGGGCTGTCCTCAGGAACCTGTTGCCACACACCTGCAGGTCACCTTGAGCTTCCCAGGACCCCGAGAGGCTGGACCAGGTGGAACAGATACTCAATGGGCTGCAGTGCCTCACTGTTAGAGCGGCCACCTGCTGGTGGACAGGCTGACCTCCTTGTGTGACCATGGCTGGGAACACAGCTCGGCCACGCTCATTCCCGGGACAGTGGCAGGCTCTCTCTGCCTGGGGGACTTCAGCCCGGGCGTCCTTGCTCAGGTCTGTGCTTTGTCCCTAGCTCTAACTGCAGCTGTTTTCTCACCACCCCACCCCCGCGTCCTATCCAGAGGAAGTCAGGACATGGCTGCCAGCGCTGACGTGATATTGCTGAGCTGTGCTGTCTGTCTGTCCGACGCCTCCCTGCTGCCTTGACTGTGTCTGACTCAGGTGAGCCACCAGGAGCACTCACACACCTTCCCGCCCGCCCCCCTGGGGTTGCACGCAAGTGTGAGTCTGTGAGGCTTGGGTGACTCAGGACAGGTGGGCTGGCACAGTAGTTACGCCCCACCCTCCCTCCAGGGGCGCACGTCCCCCTCCCCACACCTTTTATTAGTCTTTTTAAGTCCCCTTGCTTGTAGTGCTGGGGATGGGATCCAGGGCCTCGCACGTGCTGGGCAAGCGCTCACGCTGCTTAGAGGTTAGCTCGGTGTGGCTCACACCCAGGCCTGAGGATGTTTTAGACCATGACGCTTGGCTGTGTTTCTTTCCTTCCCCTCCTGTCATGCCACAGCAGGATCAGTGGTCAGCGTGGGCCTGGCTGCGAGTCTGAGTGCTCCCTTAGAGCCAGGTGGGCACCTGTGGCCCTTGGCAGGACTCTCAGACACCCACAGCCCAAAGGCTGCAGGAGCCCTTGGGAGCCTCTGGGCAGGGGTCAGGCAGGCACAGGCAGGGCAGGAAAGGAAGCAGAGGGGAGGATACTGCAGCCCATGGCTGACCTGCGCCCCCAGGGAGCCCAGCACCTCTGTCTCCGGTCACTGTGGTGCTCTTGGCCTCCTGTCTCACAGGACCACTTGCACGAGCCCCTGCCTGCAGTGCTGTTTACACACCGAGAAACGGCCTGACCTGCAGGTCCGACAGGACAGAGTGGCCCAAAGTGTGAGCTGTCCCCAGCTTCCAACCTCAGGCAGACATCAGAATGATGACTTGGGGTATCACAACAAGAAAACTAAAATGGAAAATGATATTCAAAAATATAAAATGGCAGAGGGAAAAAATCAGAATAGCAAATCGTGGTTCCATGAAATTTTAGCTAAGAGAAAATGTATGCGTGTGAGAAATGGTAACAGATTCACTCTTCATCACTGTGGGAGAGTGCTTTTTGTTCTAGTTTTCCGTGAGGTCTTCTCCTTTCATAATGTTCTGCATTTATAACTGAACAGTGCATTTGAATAATAAAAGGGCTTGCTGTCTTTGGCAGCACCAGGAAGCGTCTGCCTGAGTGGGGGCAGCCCGTGGGCACCCGCTCCAGCCACAGACAGACACGGAGATGGGTGTGTGCGGCCCCGGGGACTGGACCCATGCATGGGTGGCCACTGCCACGGCACCACGCTCCGTGTGGCAGGTGGCACGCTGCCCGGGCCCACTCTGCCTCCTTGGTGCCCGCAATCTTAGGTCTGTTGTCTTGGTCCTGCCAAGGCCGCCATTACTCGCACCAGTCGGGGTGGCTTGACAACTGAGAAGCGCCATCCACAGCTCTGGAGCCTGGTGTCTGGGGCTGGGGTTGGGGAGCTGCTCCTTCAGGGCCTGGGGAGGGTCTCCCAGAACTCACCCCTGGGCTGAAAAGTACCCGGGTCTCCCCATCTCTCCACACCATCTTCTCTGTGCACCTGTCCACCTCTGTGTCCTCCTTCTCCCTTTCCGTGAGGACACCCGTCATGTTGGAGCAGGACCCCCCAGGACCTCACCTAAGCAATCCTCTATGGAGGACCCATTCTGAGGTCCAAGGTGGGACTCCCACTCACCCTTTTAAGGGCAGACAGGATCAACCCACAAAGGCCTTTTCTCTAAAGACTGAAAATTCCTACAGACTGGGAAATTATACCTGTCCCCTTACATGTCGGTACTAAGAAGAGAAGTCCACGACGACTGACAGAGCCCAGCAGCAGCTGGCCGTGAGCTGGCCGTGAGCTGGCCTGAGTGGACTGTGCTGTCGGCCTCCACCCCTCCACTAGGACTCAGGCTGCACCCCCCTCAGGCTTTCTCTGTGAAGAAGGGGCTTGTGTCCGAGGCTCTTGCTTCAGTATGCACAAGCGCAGGCAGTGATTTCAGACACGTTCCAGAGAGGCTAGGTTTTTCTGGGTAGAAATGTGAATTTGAGAGAACAACTTCGGCTGTCTATTTCAGTGACTCCCAAGGAGGAGGAGCTGACTCTCTTTGGAAGGTGAGCAGGCGGGAGCGTGGGCTCAGTGCTGGGAGCCCTGCACCCTCCAGCTCCGCTCACGGTCTGCACCCTCACCTGGCAAGTGCCGGCCACTGCCCACGACCTCTGTGCTCGCACCTGCCCAGGTGGCTGCAGGCCCCTCGCCTTCTGTGCTTGGAAGAGAGTGTGGGTCCAGAGTCTTCTGTCAGATGAGGCACCCAGAGAAAGGCCCGAGAGAGCGCCACAGGCCTGGGGTGTGGGCCAGGGCTCTGCGGGCCCGAGAGAGTTTGCAGAGAGGAGAGGAGGCCACCAGAGCACCCTTGGTCCTCCTCTGTGGCTCGGGGAGGCTGCCCACTCAGCGTGGCTTCAGCGGAGTGGACAGAGTTTACTCAGACTTGTCCATCAGCAGGAATCACACCCCACAGGGGCTCCCTGAGCAGCAGCACAGCCCAGCCGGGCGCAGACCCTTCCATCACCAAGTTTTATGGAGCTTGCTTGCTTTCACTACTTATGCACAAATAATTACTCATAAAATCCATCAATTTAGTGCTTCATTTCAGCAAAACTGATGTTTTTTTCTGTTGTGAAATAATGTAATCGCTATTTACATAAAGCCCAATTCCTCCCAGCAGCACATCGTCTTTATCACGGCTCTGCCCTGGCTGGCAGGCGTGCCCAGCGCCGGCGTCTGTCCCTACAGACAGCTGCGCTTCCTCAAGCCTGCAACAGGCCTCTGCCCCTGATGAGACCGTGCCAGCTGGAAGTGGGATCCCTGGCCTCACCTGCCCCAGGTGCTGCCAGCACCACCACCCCCAAGGCCCGGGCGGCAGGAGCTGGCGGGCTGAGGGCGCAGCTGGCTGCTGTCCGCATCATGGCTCTCAACCCTGTGGCGGCCTCAGCATCTCCTGGCTTGACCATTCGGGAGGGGCTCGGGCATAGGGTCCCTAAAGCCACCCAGGAGGCGGAACAAGGCATCCCGGGTGGAGGACATGGCTGCCACCCCTAGACCCAAGATTGGCAGACACAGACCACCGACTCCTGGGGCGGGGGCACAGCCTTGAGATGCCAGCAGTCTGCCACTGTCATGCTACGAGGCAGGGCTATGACCAGGACTGGCATGTCCAGGTTGCCTGGCTGAACACACCTGCCTTCCCCATCTCTGCAGTCATCTCCCACCTGCCCCAGGAATGCTACCTGTTCAGTGTGTGGATGGAGGGGCCGTGTCGGGTGTGGAAGTGCTGGGCTTTGTCTCCAGGAGAATTCCAGTGAGGACACCTTCTGGAACTTTCCAAATGCCTGGGACAAAAGAGGGCACGTGCAGCCTTCTCACAGGGGAGAGAAGATGCTCTCTCAGAGACACACCACACTGAGACCCCACGCGACACAACCACGTGGTTCCCATGACACTTGTCACCATCCCACAGAGGTAGTCACATGGCCACCCAGGTCCCCGACACACCCACCTGCCTCAGCCCTCACCAGCCTGCAGGGTGCTGTGCCCCGCGGGTCACGTCAGGGAAGAGGGCACAGGCCTTCACTCACAAGGGCAGCACAAGACAGCACGGAGCAGACGACATGTTAGGGGAGGACGCGGTGGGGTTCTTGCATGAGGGCAGCCGCCGCAGCCGCCCTGCGAGGCGAGGTGACCCCGTGCGTCTGGTCCATGGTCCTCTGCGCAGGTTTCAGATCTGACTATGTCTCTTTCAAACTTCCTCCTGCTGCGCCCTGCAGCCTGAGGCCCTCCTTGCAACTTACAAATAGCATTTTAAACTTGTGAAGCAACAGTATTGAGAGTCCGGTGTGGTTAAGAAGGAAAAGTGGTTTCTAAGTCCCAGAGGCCTGGGCGGGAGGGAGGCAGGTTGCAGGCTCCTGACCGACCTGCCTGGTGGGGCTGGGGCTCCAGCAACTAGAGAAAACCTGGAACCTTTGCTGAGCAGGCTTGGTGGCTGAGGAGCTGCTGTGTGCCAGCCTCTGTTCCCTGACTGCAGAGAGCAGAGCAGGAGGGGCCATTGCCCAGAGACAGGGCAGGAGAGGGCAGGGGACACAGCAGGGCAGTGTGCTCCCTCACAGCCGTGTGGCTCTGGAGTGGCTAAGCCCACAGATGCTCATTTTTCTGGTTTATGACATGAGGGTGACCGTGAAGTGTGTGTAGTTTTTAAAAGAAATTCAGAGGTGGTGTGATGTGTCTGCTGCTCAGAGAGGATAGGCTGTCCTCACAGGGTTTGGTCTTCATCTGCAAACCCTGCAAGTTTCCACATCCCCCAAAATACATGTTTTGCCTAATAGCTCGCATTTGTTCATTGAAATAATAAAGTGCTTGCAACTGGATTTGCTCTCCAAAAGAAGAGAGCAAATAATAAGTCAAAGATGTTGACGAGGAGCCGGGCACAGTGGCGCACACCTATAATCCCAGCGCTTTGGGAGGCTGAGGCAGGAGGATCGCGAGTTCAAAGCGAGCCTCAGCAATGGCGAGGTGCTAAGCAACTCAGTGAGACCCTGTCTCTACATAAAACACAAAATAGCGCTGGAGATGTGGCTCAGTGCACGTCAGGCATCTGTATCAAATAAAGACAGAATGCTCATCTCTGAAGCGCTGTTCCGTGTGCCTCACGCCAGGCCTGGTGTTGACTGGCGGCTAGCAGTCCAAGGGCTCCTGGCAATGGCCCTGTGGCTAGTGGTCTGCTCTGCTCTGACAGCCAGCACCACCAGGAAGCTCCGAAGCTGCAGGGGATGCTCCCGAGGGCTCATCTTTCGGGTGTGCTTGTGCGGCCGCTCTCTAACCCCAGGCAGCAGGATCGGTGCGTCTCGGAGGGCGGCACTGGAGTGAAGGGCCTCAGGCTTTCCATCCGAGCTCCAATTCCAGGGTTGACACACCCTCTCAATTCCCCAGACCTCTGCTGGGTGCTCATGAGCCCTGGGTCCTCGTTGGTCCCTGACAGCCACCGTGGTGGGGAAGTGCATGGGCAGAGCTGGTGCGAGGGGCTTGCAGACTCTGAGGGGTGGGGCTGCTCTGAGTCTCTTCCTCAGGGGCTGCCTCCGTGCTGGGCTTCAACCCCGACTTTGTGATCCCTCCACACAGCCCCAAGAACATGCCCTGAGGGTGAAGGAGGATCCCCAGGGGCCCCTGACCCCATCCCAGCCCCTGGTCTCCACCCTTCCTGACTTCCACCCTCAGAGGAGCCCTGCTCCAGAGCCTCCTGCTTTCCAGCACCGGGAACAGGGGGCTGGGGCCGGGAGGCCCGGCCTGCAAGACTCGGGGATCAGACGCAGCTGGACATCACAGAATTACTCAACAAGGGAGGCAAAGGGTGCCCAGAGCAAATAGCAGCAGCAAGGAGATGACCAGAGGGGCTTCCTGTTGTGTGGAGCCGCAGGACGGGTGGGAAACCTTGCTGCAGACGCCACCCGCAGCTCAGTGAGCTGTGCTCCGTGGGCCCTGCTCATGGTTTTAAGAGCAAACCTTACAGTTATTTTAAAAGCTTTTATGAGACATATGTGGACAAATCTTAGGCAATAGTTCTGATGCTTGAAAGCAGAGAAAGGTCAAAGCAGATGATTCAGTCCTGCAGGGACTCAGTTTTCCACTGGATTCATTTTATTGCCGTCACTCAGGTGTGGATGAATCCTGGCTGGGACTTCTCTCTACGTGCACAGGAGGCCTTTGAAACACCTCCAAGCGTACTGGACACAGGGGCCAGTGGCCCGGGCCCAGTGCTCAGGCCTCGCCTAGCCCGTGCCTAGACACTTTCCAGTTAAGTGTCCTTCCTAGGGTGTCTCTCAGGCCAGCTTCCAGAGAGCAAGACAGAGGCCCCAGAATGGGAAGGACATGGGGACATAAGGGACCCTGGAGTGCACAGGACCCCAAGACTCTAAAGACCCCAGACTTTAGGAGAGTCTGGGAGGGGGACCCCAGGACAGGGGACCATGGTGCACTAGGGCCAGAGGCAGGCTTCCAGTCCCTGCCAGGACCTGCAGGTGCAGGAGCCGAGACTCCTGCCCAGGCTGCAGAACCCCTGCACTCCCACCCTGTTCCCTGGAGACAGTGGTGGCCTCGTGAACATGTGTCCTCCCCTGAGGTGCCTCCCATGAGGATCAGGCTGGGGACAGCAAGAGGGGTCAGGCTCCTGCACAGACGCTCTGAGGCTTGTGGGGCAGCAGGGCTGGAATTGAGTCAGGCTCGCGCCCAGCACCTGCTGGTCTCAGGCAAACGGTGTCACCTCTGTCCCATTTCCTCTATCTCCACAGGGACCTTGGGCACTGCCCCTCCAGGGGGCCTAGTGAGGACAGAAGGCATCGCGGGAGCTTGCAGTACCACAGCCTGGGGACCCGGGCCCAGGCCCTGGCCTGGCCCCTGAGCCCACTGCTGGCCACACTCGTCTGTGTGTCTGCATGCACAGGGGAGAATCTGGACTGGGTCAGCACAGTGCCCTGACCTGTGTGGCTCGGGTGGCGCACACTGTCACAGGCCCGTCCTCAGGACCCCAGCTTTTCCGGTGCTCCCGCCTCGGACGAGATGGCCTGTGCTTGCGTTTTACCCATTTCTCCTGCCCACCCGGGGCCCAGGCTTGAGTGGTCTTGCAGAGACCTGCAAGAGGACAAGCAGGTGCCGTGGGCAAAGGGCACCCCAGGGTAGAGAACAAGACTCAGATTTCTGCCACCTGCTCGCAGCGCTGTGCAGTTTAGACCCTGTGGAGATCAAGACTTCTCAAGTTACACAGTCAATTAAACAGGATGGGGTTTCACCCTCCATACACGTTAAACATTAAACCCACCTGTGGAGGAAAGCAGCTGCCCCTGGAGGCCCTCCCTGCTGCCACCGCCCTGCAGCTCAGCTCTATGTGGGCTTCTTTCCAGGGAGATGCCAGCCTTCCAGGAGGGACAGGGATGGCTGTGACTCACGCCAGCCTAGGGAGGGCAGTCAGGTGCTCTGGGGAGAGCCAGGGCCAGCGTTCGTTGTTCTCTTGGCTTGATGACACTGGCCCAGCAGTGGGGGGCCGGGTGCAGCGGGCCTGGCGGATAGTGTGGGAAGTTGCGGGTCTCTGGACCCGGTTAGGAAGTGTCCTGGAGGAGAGCCAGGCCCCAGCTTTAGAGAACAGAGCAGCTCAGAGTGGGGTTGAGGTTCTCTGCGGGTCAAAGGGAACTCAGCCAGCCACCATCTCCCAAAAGCACAGACAGAGACAGAGAGAGATGCCGGAGTGAGCCAAGACCACCAGTGTGGCAGCATCCAGGGGCAGCCTCCTCCTCCTGCAGGCCCTGGACCAGGACCACTGAGAGCAGAACTCCAGAGTCTCCCCAGGACACCCACCCACCTGCTCTTCCCAGCACTGTGGCCCACAGAGGCCAGGCCCGGGTCGGGGGTCACTGGCCAGCACAAGGACTGGCCCATACGGGACCCTGCATGGCAGCTCAGGTGCATCAAAAGAGAAAACTCTCATTTGAACTCTTTGAATGAGAGAAGCAAAAAGCCATCTCGAGAGCACCTCACACTGCAGGACGAAGCGTGAGGGTGAGCACAGGCCCTGGGAGGAGGCAGTGGGGCCTTCCCAGAAGCCCAGGCTAGACCCCTCTCTCCCCCCAGGAGCAGCTCTGGGGGCCTTCCCTACTCCAGAAGCCCAGGCTAGACCCCCCTCTCCCCCCCAGGAGCAGCTCTGGGGGCCTTCCCTACTCCAGAAGCCCAGGCTAGACCCCTCTCTCCCCCCCAGGAGCAGCTCTGGGGGCCTTCCCTACTCCAGAAGCCCAGGTTAGATCCCCCTGCCCCCAGGAGCAGCTCTGGGGGCCTTCCCTACTCCAGAAGCCCAGGTTAGATCCCCCTGCCCCCAGGAACAGCTCTGGGGGCCTTCCCTACTCCAGAAGCCCAGGTTAGATCCCCCTGCCCCCAGGAGCAGCCCTGGAGGCCTTCCCTACTCCAGAAGCCCAGGTTAGATCCCCCTGCCCCCAGGAGCAGCCCTGGGGGCCTTCCCTACTCCAGAAGCCCAGGTTAGTCCCAGAGCAGCTCTGGGGGCAGCCACACAGCAGCCCAGGACCAGCCTGTGTGGGCCACAGGGACCTCTTGAGGAGCTGTTCCCGGTGGAATCAGCTCGCCCAGGAGAGAGGCTGCTGGCTGGATGTGGGCTGGAAACAGAGCTGGAGACACAGGGACAGCTGCCCAGCCAGCCTCGCAGGCCCTCTGGTCCCGACTGGAAAGGCTGCGCTCTGGAATACCTGGGCTGTTGCTGTATAAATAAGGGATTTAGCAGAACCCCCTCCGCCTCCCCCCCACGCCGCACAGACTCCCGGGTTTGGCAGACAAGCGCGGAGGCTGCCTGGGAGCTCTCGGTGGATCACGGCTTCCATGGGGACTTAACATGTGCTTTCTTCTTACCACTCGCGTCCCCCACATGGTGCTATTTTAAGATAAATTTCCCTCAAGCTTTTTGTGCAAAAGGAGTGTTTCATGTATCCCTTTTCTGCTTTGAAAATGCTTGTGCCTCCAGTGTGAGACGAGTGCTGAGAGAGGGGCAGGTCCCTGTGCTCCGTCCACTAAGCAGGTAACGGGCTCCATGAGAAAGAGAGAGGCTCACACCCAGGGCTCTGCTGTGGTGGGACCTCCTGTCGGGGTGGCGGGAGATGTGGAGATGGCACTCTGGCTGCAGTGGCTTTTAGACTGAGAGGAGCATGAGCTTCCTCAGGACACAGGAGATGGCTGGCCGCTCCGTCAATGAAGCAGAGTTTCCAGCCTCTGAAAGGGAGCAGGGCCCATTCTGGGCTTTCAGAAGGTGCCTTCGTAGGCTGCTCAGGGTACAATCACAGATGCTCCCCATGGAGTCCCTCAATCACACCCTCAACACCAACAGCAGGGTGCTGGGTCCAACTGGGCGAGAGCCAGGCTGAGGGCACGCGGCTCCGTCGCGCACTGAGCTCCTCTGGGCTTCACCTGTGGCCGAGCTTTGTCCCAGCAACAACGCCTACCTGTGCATTTCTCGAGGGTCCTTGGGGACAGGAGTGGGCAGACTGGTGTGTGAGGAGCCAGGAATCCACGCTGAGGGTCCAGGGTTCCACTCCAGGGGCAGCCAGGGAAGGAAGCGGGGGACCTGCTCTGCCTCCAGAGCCACCGTCCAGGCCTGCACAGGGAGCACAGTCCTCGGTGCCTCGCCCACTGGGGGCTGGGCTGGGCTTCGCCTCCAGTGTGGACTAGGGTCCCTGCCACAGGGGCCGAGGTGCTGTCCACGTCCAGACTCGCGGGGCCCTGAGGCGCTAGTTTGCCTCGCCCTGTGGGTGGGTCCAGTGGCTCTGTGCACCTGATGTGGTCCACCCACATCTCAAGGAGACTGCCGCATACTCTGGAGTCCCCGGGGTTGGTGCGTGGGGCGCAAGCCCTTGGGTAAGCAAATCCCGTTCTCCAGGGCCCTTCTGGGCACTCACGGCTGCCTGCCCAGGTTGTCTGCTGCCCAGGCGGTTGGGGACAGCAAAGTCCAGTGGCCATGCCCTTGCCTGTGCCCAGTGCTCTTTTCATAACCTGACTCCTTGACACAATCACACCCACCCGTCCAGCTGACTGGCAGAAAGGACAGGAACCCAGGTCTCCTCAGTCCAGCTGACAAGGCCTAGGACAGGGAGAAGCCCAAAGGCCTGGCGGGCTCTGCTAGGAAGCAGCAGGCCTGCCTCACGTGGGAACAGAGGCCTCTCGGTGCCAGGGCAGCCCTGCATGGGTACAGGAGCCCCTCCGGCAGATGTCCCTGGTCACTGGTCCTCCCCAGGTGCTCTGTGGAGGGGTGAGCCTCAGGTCCAGGCCCTGAGGGCATGCGGTCCAGGGCTCAGCACCCTGACAGCTGGACCAGCGACACACTTGAGATGCTCCTAGGGCCCTGAAAGGAGGAGGCCACTCACCAGCGTCACCACGGGGGGGTCTCTGTCACCAGGATCCAGCTGTGCATCCCTGTGACGTGCCACATGGGCTGCGTCTTGGGCAGCTTGCTGGCCAGGGAGGAGCAGTTCTGTGCCACCCTGTGCAGCCAACAGGACACCGCCACAGAGGGCACACCCCCCCAGGTCCCAGACCCTCAGGGAAAGCCCTGTCACCCACAATAGCACGGCTGCATGCCTGCGTGCGGGTCATGAGCGTGTGTGAGTGGTGTGTGTGCAGTGTGAGTGTGTCCTGTGTGCGTGTGGGAGGGGGTGCAGGACAAGTAAGATGTGAGTGGCATGTGTGTGACATAGGATGTGTGTGGTGTGTGTGTGTGGTGTGCAGTGTGTGTGTAGTGTGTGTGGTGTGTCGTGTGGGGTGTGTGTGGTGTGTATGTGGTGTGTGTATGTGTGGTGTGTCACGTGGTTGTGGTGTGTGGTGTGGTGTGTAGTGTGTGTGGTGTGTGGTATGTGTGTGGTGTGTGTGTGGTGTGCAGTGTGGTGTGTGGTGTGCAGTGTGGTGTGTGGTGTGTGGTGTGCAGTGTGGTGTGCGGCGTGCAGTGTGCTGTGTGGTGTGTGTGTGTGGTGTGTGGTGTGCTGTATGTGTGCGGTGTGGTGTGTGGTGTGCGGCGTGCAGTGTGGGTGTGATCCTATGACCTGTGGGCACAGCAGCAGACCCTGAAACACTGTCACAGTGGCATTGTGGGTCCCGCCGTGCGTCCTGTCTGAGGCCGTCCTGGGCCAAGATGAGACCTGTGTGACCCAGTGGCCTGAGCCGGGTCCCGTGGTCACGGAGCCTCCTTCCTTCAGAAGTGAAGGCCGTCACGGGCCGGCCACTGACGCACGGACTCCCAGGCGTGCTGGAGCAGGGTACTGCGCCCGGAAGGTGCCTCTCAGGGGCGGAGGGTGAGCCTCTCTGAGCAGAGGTTTCTCAGGCCCGCGTGGGCCTCCAAGAGGCTGGAAGCAGCAGACGAGGCTCGGCTCCTACAGAGGTGCCGAGGAGCCGGTCGAGAGCTGGACCTGCCAGCTTCTGTCCAGATGCTGTCAGAGCACAGGGGCCACAGGGCCTCTCTGAGCCTCCCGGCCCGCACTGCCTGGTCAGCATGACCAGCACCCCAGGCCCATTGCTGCCTCCGCCCACCCTCCCTACGTTGACCCCATGGGGCGCCTGCGTCCTTCCTGATGGCAGAACACCGAGGCCCAGAGGCCGACAGCCACCACGGAGGGAGTAGAGGGTGCCGCTGTGCCCGACGGTGCTGCTCGCCCAGGGCACCGAGCAGAGGGTGAGGAGCAGGCCCTCTGAGTCTTAGAAACGCGGCGTCGGGCAGGGTGGGCAGGCCATCAGGGCTGCGTCTTCCCCGCTGTTTCCAGTCCCCCACGCCCAGGCTTCCCAAGCTTCCGCAGCCCCCCAGGGTGGCGGGCATGCGGCAGGACCGTGGCCTGCCACCCCTGGCCTCCTGGGGGCCTGGACCCCTCCCTGCTCCAGGCACCTTCCTCTGGGCCACCGTTGGCTGGGGGTCCCTCTGGTCCCTGTCCTTCCCTGCTGAATCCCAGCTCTGCTCCAGGTGGCTGCTTTCCTGCCCAGAGCTGCCCATACCTGTGACTAAAAATAAAACAAACAAACAAACAAAAACAAAAAGCCTTCCTCCACGACACAGAGCTCGAGCCTCCTGGAAAGGCGGCCTGGTCCACAGAGAGGCAGGAAGTTCAGGTGGCTTGAAAGTGACAAGTCCCCCCTCTGAGGTGGAAAACGGTGACCCCGGCTCCCTGCACCCTTGGGACAGGCAGCCCTGGTGCGGACAGGCTCAGGACCAGTCTGTTCCAGGACGTGAAGCGGCAAGGAGGACAGGCAGAGGCGCGTGGGCAATGGGCTGCAGGTCGTTTCTGTGGTGGACTCACACCCATGAGTGCAGGTGAGGGGAGGCAGAGCCCAGGTGAAAGGGAGGCTGACCCAAGGTGAGGAGGAGGCTGAGTGAGGAGGAGGCTGAGCCCAGGTGAGGAGGAGGCTGAGCCCAGGTGTGGAGGCTGAGGCCAGGTGTGGAGGCTGAGCCCCGGGTGTCGGTTGCCTCGCTCCTGCAGAGATGTGCTAGAGGAGACAGGACCACGGAGGGCTGGTTAATGCGGAGCAGGTGTGGGAAGCCGCGTCCGCCCATGGCCGTCTGAGATGCCAGGCGTTCACAGGTGCTGTCCTGCTGGGCCGCTGCCTGCTGTGTGAAAAGCCCCAGGCTCTGATGAAGCAACCGTGTATGAAAGGATCATGGCCCGTGGAGGCGCGTGGCAGCGTGCAGGACCTCAGAGGCCCTGTGTGTGCCCTGGCTGCTGCTCATTGTGGTGCAGGCCTAGAGCCCCTCGGGATGGCGTAAAGCTCCACCGACTGGGAACCTCATCTGTGAGCCCCCAGGGCCACTCCAGCACCTCCACTCCCCTGGCAGCCCTGCAGATGGCCGTGGCCCCTCCAGTGCCATCTCTGCCCTGAGGACGCCCAGGGCTCCTCCAGGAGACGCCCAGGGTGCTGCCTCAGCCCCAGCTCCCTGGTAGCTCCTGCACCTAGAAACCGACCTCCAGGAAGGCTTCTGAAGAGAGAGCAGTCGAGCAAACGCAGGGACCAGCCCAGCCCCGGCTGGGTCTAGGCCCACGGCGGCTGAGGGCGGGACTCTGTGGACACCCCCACCCTGTGAGGCATGAGCCCCCCTGGAGCAGGAAGGAAGGAGGAGGAAGCCCAGTGCTCACATGGCACACCTGGCCAAGCACACCTGTTGGGGGCTTCGCTGCTACCTTAAACTCCGGGGCGCACTCTACAGCTTAGTCATTGGGCTGAAGGGGGCTAGTCCGCCTGGCGCGAGACTCAGACCTCATACTTGTCCTCACAGACAGTAAGCCTGTGCTTCCAGAGCCGTGAGAGACTCTGGGGTCAGGAACCGGGCCATCCCCTGCCTGGGGCGGGAGCCGGGTGCAGGGTTTTAATGGGGTGAGCCGGGAGGCGGGGACCCCGCAGGGTCCACATGGCTGCTGGAGTCCAGGTAATTTTTAAAACTTCTGCGAACTCTCAGATTCCTGAAGAACAAACAAAAGCCTCTCCAGCTTTAACTGTCCCCAGGAAGAAAGCACAGTGCCCCGGGAGGAGTCACTGAGGTCAAGAGGAGTCGGGAGGCTTTTCATGGCGCACAGCAAATGTTTGTTTTAAATAAATATTTTAGAAGTCAAGATCCTGAAAGCAGCCACATGCCTCCATTTGGGGCCAATTAGTCCTTTTCATCTGTGATGTATTCATCAGAACCTGGGCCTCTTCAGAGGCCCATGGCTGGGGAGCAGGGAGTGCCCCCTTGCAGTGTGTCCCCACGAAGGCCGGGTGGGGCTCCTGCCAGAAGAACGCAAAACAGAGTTTTAAAAGGAAGGCCTGGATTTCTTTCAAGTGGAGATATCTTTGAGACCAGGACAAGTCCCATCATTGTAGGGTAATTTACTTAAATTTTGCCTGACCTTTTTAAATTAAAATAAATTGGTTTCTATCTGAGCACACTTTGTGTTTAAGAGCCACCAGCTTCTCAGGAGATTTTCGGAGCTTACTCGGGACACTCTGGCTCTTGGCTCCTTGAGCCTCGTGGACAAACGATGACAGAAAGTACACATGCCCGGAGGCCCTCGTATTTTGGTTCGTTTTTATTCTTCTAATTCAGAGTAAACATTCTCTTGCTTTGCTTTTTATCATTACAAGAAAATGTGGTGATCATTGTAGAAAATTTAGAAAGTATAGGTGAGCAGAGGAGGAAGAGAAGGGAGAAAGCTCTAACAATGTGGTATAGCCTCGGAGGCTCAGGGTCGGAAGCCTGCATGGGCTCCCAGGTGAGGATGGGGTCAGGAAGGTGCTGGAAAGTAAGTTTTCCACTTAATAAAGAAATTAAGAACTTCCTTTAGAGCATTCACTTTTGATCTGATGCCTTGTACAGAGCTGCTGCTGCTGCAGCAATGCCGCTGTGATAATTATAGAGGCCGTAGAGCAGAGGAGGCTTCGGGTCAGAAAACGGAAGCACTTGTAGGTACGTCCCAAATACACAGCCATCCTGGGAACTCACATTCAAAAGTATTTATTGGCAGCAGTTAAACTTCCTCACGGTTCGGCAGAGCAATCTGGTGTGCAGGGGAGCCTCAAGTAAACGGACATTCCTTTCAGCAAAACACCTTTCTACGAAGACTCATGTAGCCCTGCAGCCTCCTCCTGGGTGAGGCTGGACCCTCAGTCCCTGCTGCAGCCGGTCATCTGGACTGGGCGGCGGGAGGGCTGACTGGACTGTGCACCAGGGGCCCAGGGAGCAGACGTGGGGATCGTCCACTGTGTGGGCTCTGTCTGTGACCAAGCGGCATCTACAACCTCGCCATTCTCGCTGTCCAGTGAGAGCCATTGACTATTCTTTCTTTCTAAATGCATGTCCTCATGCATGTCCTCATGTTCTCGGCATGAACCTCCAGGCACTTCTGCCCAGCCCCATGTGTCTGCCCTCTGATAAGGGGTGTGTGCCTTTCTTCCTCCCTTAGCCACAGGGACCCCAAGTCCTACACAGACAGTCCCTCCATGGTGGGGTCTGGGAGCAGAGCCGGTGGGCAGCTTCTTAGCCCTGCGTACTGCTGAGACTTGTCTGCCCGGTGAGGCACTGGCCTGTGCTCACAGAGGGTTTGTGGGAGGAAGCTGAAGTCCAGGAAAGGTTCCAAGAGAGTCAGTTCTGGCACCGCTTCTATTCGCTCCCTCGGCCACAGACCCTGAGCCCCAGTCCTTCCCGCTATCTGTCCCTTTCTGTCTCCCAGGAGCTTTGTGTTCAGCCTGGGAAGCCCCTGAGCGATGGAGCCTGATCGATCTCCTTCACTGGCGAGCAGCTTCTAGGAAGAAACAAGTCTAGAAAGTTCAGATGACCTGTTAGTGGTGCAGGGAGCTGTGGCCCGTCTGCACCCAAGTGCCTGCTGGCCCTTCCCCTGGAGTCCACATCCATGTCCCCCATGGCCTCCCTGAGACTTAGAGAGACGAGGGAAGATGGTAGCTCTCCCCTCTCCCTGAAGTGGCAGGTGTGCTGTGAACCTTATAGGAAACCATACCACAGAAGCGCTGACCATCCCCAGCCCTCACCCAGCAGCTGCTCCCCTGGACCTTCACCGGAGCAACTTCCTAGCCCCCAAGCTGGGAGCACAGGACTCCTCACTTGGGGAGGTTTCTTCTGTTCACAGCAAGGATGCCTGGACAGCAGGTGCGCCTTCACACCACACGCGCTTCACCATTCATGAAAATCACTGCAAACCCGGGCAGACCTTCCACCGAGGAGACCCTTAGGGTCGGGGTAGGGTGCTATGACTTGTGCACCTGGACTTGGGTAGAAAGGACAGCGTGAAGCAGGTGTGGCACTGCTGCAGGACAGGAGAGCCTGTACAGTAATGAAATATGTACACTAATTACAAACATTTATACTAATTCAAGAAAGAGGTCAATGCATTTAGATCTTCGTGGTCATGAACCAGTTTTAAAGCAGTTATTTGTGTATTCTCTTCTGCATGAAAGTTTAGTCTAAAGAGAAAAATGATCTTGAAATCCTTCTCCAACCAGTCGATAACTATCCATGTGGAAATTGCCAATTATCAGACATCAGCAAGAACATGGGTGCCCACAGATAGTGCCAGGGTAGCAGGGGTCTGGCCCCACACCCTCGTCCTCCATCAAGTCAGCCCATTCGGCTCAGGACATTTTGAGCACTGGCTAGCTGTACTTCTCATTGTGTTTGTGACTGTTTTCTAAAATATAACAATCATTTCTACTCTAAAAACACAATCTATGTGAGTTTGCTTGTTCTAATTAATAAATAACTATTGGAAATTCCTAGTTTATACATTGTTATTTTAATTTCTATTTGCTACTTTATTGATTTGTTTCCCAAGTAACATTTTCCAAACATTACATTTTCAATGCAAAAGATATTCAATAGCTTTATGTTATACTTATTCATCTGCCTATGAAAATCTACAGGTTTGGCATTAATTTCCTGAGATTGCCAGAAAATGACGCCAGACCTCTTAGCCACCCTTGCCCGCACCCTGCACCTGTGCTGGAACCCAGGACTCGCCTTCCCCGAGAGCCATCAACATGGATAAAAGTCACTGAAGAGCCCATCATAAATGTGGAAGGCCAGGGAGGAAGTCCTCCTGAGCAGAGAGGGACACGGAGATGCAGCTCATGCCCTGGTGCTGGGGAGAACACAGCCCAGAGTTTCTGGCCCTGGAGACTTTGCTTCTAATCAGTGAGAACACTGACCACTGTGATAAATGTCGCTCTTGTTTCAATTATCGTCACCTTCTCAACAAACAGGAATAGAAAAGTGATGTGGTTTAGGATACAAAGCGGGCTTTGCTCTTCAGACCCTACCATGTTCTACAAACTGGTGATATTTCCCGGGATCTTTCAAAGTCAGTGCCGTGCTTGGCTCTCGGCTGGCATTTCTTTCATGCCAATGAATGACCAGTGCTTGATATTATACCCACAGCCTTTCTGCATGGAACGCCTTTCTCTAGAAACCTCCACTCAGAACTTTTTTTACAATTATTTTGCTCTAGCTTCCACATATGAGAGGAAAATTCAACACTTGGTTTTCTTAATCTGGCTTATTTCAATTAGCATAGTGTTTTTCATTTCTATTCATTTGCCAGCAAAATGCCGCAGTTTAGTTCTTCTTTATGGCAGAGACAAAATCCAATGTGCATATATACCACAATTTCTTAATCCATTTATCTATTGATGGGCATCTGAGCTGGTTCCATAATTTGTCTATTGTGAATTGTGCTGCTATAAACATTGATGTGACTGTATAGCCATAGTATGCTGATTTTAGTTATTTTGGATAAATACCAGGAAATAGGAAATAGCTGAGTCACATGGTGGTTCCATTCCTGAAATTTTGAAGAATCTCCGTACTGATTTCCAGAGAAGTTGCATCAATATGCAGTCCCATCAACAATATGAGTGAAGTTTTTTCCCTGAATCCTTACCAGCATATGTTATTATTTGTACTTTTGATAATTGCCATTCTGGCTAGGGGATTCAGATATCATAAAGATACGTGGAAGATCATTGGAGTAGAAGTAGATTGAGAGGGAGGAAAGAGGGCCAGTAAAGGGGAGAAAATGCAGATGAATTCAACAAAATCATGCCATGTGGTATATAAATATACCAAAGTGAATTTCACAAATATATATATATATAAGACATGTATAATAAACATATAATATACATTATATATCATGTATATTATACACATATGAATATTAGGAATAAAAAAATAAATAAATAAACAAAAAGAAAGGAAGATCAGTAGCATACAAGAAGAATAGGGGGAGGAGAGGTGGGTAGGGTAAATGCATGGGCACCAGGGACTGAAATGGACTAAATCAAATCCCAGCATGTATGAGTTGCCAAAATGACCCCAACTAGAGCATTTGCAGGTTACTAAAACTTTTCTGTTTCTTGATGTGCCTATGGTCATAAAATTGTTTTGTCAAAATCACAGAATTATACATAAATAAAAGCTTAATTTTAAAAGAAAAAAAAGAAATTTTTTTACAAGACCAGGTGTGTCCACAGGCTGCTCAGGGCTCATGGAACCACCGCAGGCACCGGCCCCTCTGCCTTTCCACACACTGGTGCACGCGGGCTCCCACTCGCTCGGGCACATGCAGCAGTCGGCACCAGCGCGTGTGTAGACACACAGATGTGGCATGAAAAGGGACGACATTCATACACGAGCATCGGCACCTCCCTGGGGTCGTTGTTAACAGAGAAGCCACCTGGTCTGTTGAAAACTACATGACTTCCTGCTGTGGAATTGGTTTCCTGTCCCCAGGGAGACTGAGTCTTCTCGAAGACAGGGCCTGTTCCGCCCCACCAAGCTTTGGGGGGGATTAGAGCAGCAGCTGGCCCAGAGTACATGGCAGCGACTGGCCCAGGGGATACGGCAGAGGCTGTCCCAAGGCACACGGCAGCGGCTGGCTCAGGGGACACAGCAGCAGCTGGCCCAGGGCACATGGCAGCAGCTGGCTCAGGGGAAACAGCAGTCGCTGGCCCAGGGGACATGGAGGTGCTGGTCCTATGGTGTGCACTGTGCCTCTGCTTCCGGGGCTCAAGGGTGATAACTGGACCATCGACAAGCTGGGCTGGTGTGGGTTTGCTTTCACGCGTTCCTGGTGCAAGATGGATGAAGTGCTGTGCATCTGGGGGCTGGTAGGTCACATCCTCAATGCTCACAGCTTCTTGAATTCACAACGAATCTACCTTCCTGCCCAATGGCCTGCCCTGCACTGGTTGCAGGGAAGTCCTCAATGGTCGGTCAAGGCAGCAAGTCTAGCTGCCCAAGTGACTGGATGACACCTTTGACCGACTGCTTTTCCCACCTCTCAAGTACACCACATGCTTTAGATAGAAGAACAATGTGTCGATTAGATTCAACCCTAGTAAAAATTCAGTTTACTCCCATCTGTGGGTTTTTCTTGAATTGTGATACACCTGATGCTCTGGGGGTTATTTCTGATGATTGGCAGCTCCTGAAAGTTGAGTCGAACATCCACAGAAATGCGCTCTGTCAAGAAGTTTCTGACGCCAGGCGCCCCTTGGTTTAGCTCTTCTCTGTGAACCAGTCCTGTTGGCTCTCCCGAGCCCTGCGCTGCTGCTCAAAGCCTGCGGCTCCGAGGGGACAGTGTTGGCCCTGCACGGGGCCAGCTCTGCCTGAGCATGGCGTGCCTCTTTTGTCTCCAAGCTCGACTGCATGTTTTCAGTAGTGTAAGACAGAGAAGTCCACGCCTGTTACGTCCATTTCGGTGGCGGCGCACAGAGGCCCAGAAGGTCCTGTATCCTCAGGCCAAACCCACGAGAATCATCAGACTGTGAAGTACCGCCAGGGGGAGGCACAGTAAGGACACTACTGCAACCTTGGATCTCCCCACTGGGACAGAAGGGGCGTGGGAATGCCAGTACTCGAGAGCCACCCGGTCCGGCATCAGCACTCTGGTCCTTCCTGGATGAAGGCGAGCCTGGCACTGCAGGCCTCCAGGCCTGGAGGGCATCTTGGGTTGCTGGCCTGTGCTGGGCCTCCAGGGCAGGGTTCTGGAGGCCCGTGAGCAGCCAGCGGGTAGCCGGGCGCTGGTGGCTGTGGAGCAGCAGGGACAGTGTCGGGTCCTGGCCAAGGGCACAGGTGCAGGCTCTCTCTTTAAGAATGGGTGCTCTCTTCAAAAAGCAGAAAATAGCCAACAACCTCCAATAGTGCTGAAGCTCAGGGAGCCACAAAGACCACCCACCCACCTCCTTTCCACCAGGGTCTCCAAACCTGTGATCAACATAGCCCTCAGCCTCAGGAGCAGGGGAGGCGAGTTTCTGACCCTGGTGAAGCTCAGCAGAGGCAGAAACAGCCCTGATGGAAGGCCCGCTTGGGAAGGCGTTGCTGGGCCGTGGACAGCGCTCAGGGTGAGAGAGGAGATGTCCTCCGGTCAGTGGCCCCTGTGCAGGAAGCGGCTCTATCTTGGAAATGAGGCAGTTAAACCAGCTTCAACCACCGAAGGCTCAGCCCTGCAGCTGCAGTGTCTCGCCGGGGTCACGCCTGTGCCGGGCGGCGCGGGAGCGGAGTGTGGTGTTGTGTTGGGAAATCGGCAACTTTTGCTCTTTGTGTTACTGTCCCTGTGTTTTCTGTTCTGCTTTTTAAAAAAAAAAATATTTATTTTTTAGTTGTAGGTGGACACAATAGCTTTATTATTTTATTTTTTTATGTGGTGCTGAGGATCGAACCCAGCGCCCCCCGCGTGCCAGGCGAGCACGCTACCACTGCGCCATAACCCCAGCCCCTTCTGTTCTGCTTTTATTGTGCACTTTGGAGGGAGGGTGGGTGGGCTGGAGAGGGAGATCTCGAGAGTCTGCAGGCAGGAGGGGAGACCAGCCTCCTGTGCAAGCACTGCGAGGCGCCTGTGCCAGACCCTGAGTGCAGGGCCAGGGAAGCCCCAGGTGAGGGCCCGAGGCCAGGCTGCCCCTCTGCTCAGCCCAGAACCTCTGCCTCTCGGGGCTCTCGGGTCACCTGCCTCCGCTGCTGCTGGCACCCAGGGCCAGTAGGTCTGGCGGTGGGTCCAATGCTGGGCCCCTCACGCCCGCCCAGCAGAGGCTGCCCAGGAAGCCCATCAGGGAAGCCAGGGGACCTGCTCTTGCGGGCCTCGTCAGGGGGCACCAGCAGAGCTGCCAGCTCCCTGGGTGTGCTCCTGCGCTGCTGGTTGTCCGAGCAGGACAGTCTCAAGCCTCTTTAGTCCTCACACAGCCAGCAGCTGTCCCAGGCAGGGCTCCTGCCCGAGGCCGCTCCAGGGTCCATGGAGGTCTCCGCACAGAGAGGCCCTTGGGCAGCTAAGTGAGATAATGGCCCAAGGGGGAAAGATTGGTTGAGGAGAGAAAGTGGGGGAGAGAGATGGAGATCCACGCAGAACCCGGCCCTGGGTTGAGAACACAGAGGGGTCTGTGAAGCTCCACCATGCAGGGGGACACATTTGGGGACCTGCTTATTTAGTAACGTGGAATCAGATTGAAAGCTGCCCTAGGGATGAACACCTCTGTTGGTGTGTGATGGTTTTGGTCTCCACAAACCTCAGAGGCCCTCAAGAGCTGCCTCAGAAGCAGGCACCTGTCGTTATGGGGGGTCGGGTTTTGAACATGAGGCCCACATTCAAGGATGCTCCACAGTGCCCCTGGCAGAGTGAAGACACCACCCGCGTTCAGGTACAACTGCAGACTGGGCAGGTGACAAGCCGGCACCAGGGACCTCCATGACTACAATGATCACTCCATCACCTGGAGGACTGGGGATGGGCCACATTGTCACTTGGGTTGCCCCCTGCTGGGCCCAGGCATCATGGGACCAGGGACTGACCAATCAGGCCCTACCCTCCTCCAGACCAAGCTGCAACACCCAGGTCTGGGCATTCCTGCCAGCTCTATGCCAGCTGCCCCTGGCAAGGCAGCCCGGGTCCACATGCCTGCTGGGGTACACCCACGTCCCAGCAGGCGCCCGAGGGTGGACATTTGGTGGGGGTCCTTGGAAGTTCTTAGAAGTGAGAGCAGGGTGTCAGCACATGTGCCTTCAAGACCCCCCAACACACACACACACACACACACACACACACACACAAACGATGTCCTGGGAGTGGAGAGGCTGAGACACAGACGGGCACAGCTGCACCACATATGGAAACAGTCACCCACCCACCTACAGCAGCCATGGCCACAGGCCCCAAGCAGGACTTGATCACTGACTGGCAACTGCCCTAACTACTGTCCCCACAGCCAACTCAAAACTGACCAGAGAAAGCCAAGTATGCCCCTCCCCCTACGGCAGGCCCCTCCGAGTGCCGCCGGCAGCCCCC